>AWUE01014541.1:0-71917 GCA_001974825.2 Corchorus olitorius
TCAAGCAAGGGACCAATCGACGATTTGTCCATCGTAAGGTCCTGATAAACGATAGGCTAGCCGGCTTTGCTCATGATTTTAACAAAAACCTCATTAATCCTTTCTGGGTTTTGAAACCTGTTCTTAAATTTTGGTAACATGTTGTTTTATTTTCTTGTAATTTTTTTGGTTTCTTCTTTTTCAAGTTTTAATCTTTTTTGTTTTTCTAAGAAATGGCAACTACAATGGATTTCTATAATAGCAAACAATTCAATCAGATCTGTATGGTGGAAAGTTGATGAAAGCACTTGAACCTTTTATGAAAAGTGTTTCCTCTCCTTTTTTTTCTTCCCCTTCCCCTTCTTACTCTTCCTTTTCTTCTCCCTCTCCTAGTTGTTCAATAATTGGGCTAAACCACCTAACCCCGGCTCAGATCCACTAGATCTAGGCTCAGTTCCACCTTCAAAACAACCAACCAAGTTATCTTTACCAAAATCCCCAACCTCAAAACAACAACAACCATATGCTTAGCTTTTTTAGCCCCAAACCTGTTCCAATGAAACAAATGGGTTCACCACCAAAACCCACCAAGCTTACTATATATATATATATATATATATATATATAGACTATCACATCATTGGCTTTAGTTCATGTTGTATGTTAAATTAGAGTATATTGTGGGTTCTTATATATTGACTTGAGGATTATTAGTCTGCTAATGTTCTTTTTTCTTTGCTACTGTCTTGCTTTACACGTGTATTCATCATATGAGTTTATTTTCATGATGAAATTGAACAACCTTGCAATAAAATTATTTGGTGAACTTCAAGTTTGATAGTTCACATAAGGAAGTGTATGAGATGTCATGTGACTATAAAATTTAATTAATTAAGGACTAGCCATGGCATCCTTGGTTTATTAATTGTGAGTAGACATATTGAATGTGATAAATTTTATCCCACATGAATTTTTATTATATTTGCATGATTAATCAGTGATGAGATATTGAGTTGTTGTTCTTAATTTACCCATAGGAATTAAAAAAAAAAGGAATACAATTTGGTAGTCTCGTCATAAGGATGCTTGTGAATGTTTAAATAATTACTTAGCCCACAAGTTGTTTTTTTGTTGTATGATTCATAAATTAAAGTATGACATGTTTTTACATTGGTAATTACATGATACAGTTTTTTGCCTCAATATGTATTAAGCATGTTTTTAATTTTGCTGTTATACAACTTGTGAACAATTCTGAAATCAAATGTGATATTCCCGATTTGAATGGAGATAACGACAAGATATGTAAAGAAAGAATTCTTCTCCATTTGGGGGTACCTTGACATTGATTATGCTATAAGGAAACATGAACCACAAGTTGTTACTGATGCTAGCACTCCAGCTGAAATTACTTTATATGAATGTTGGGAGCGATCTAATCGTCTTAGCATGATGTTTATAAAGACAAAGATTTCTGTTAGCATACATGGTTCAGTTGAAGAGCATGACAATGTCAAAGGTTTGCTGAAGGCTATCGATAAGCAATTTGAGTCTTCAAATAAAGCACTTGCTAGCACCCTAATCACAAAGTTATCGTCAATGTGGATCACCAGTGTGAAAAGGTGTGCGTGAACACATCATGAAGATGAGGGACATTGCGGCTCAATTAAAGGCTCTTGAAGTTGATATGTCTGATTCTTTCCTTGTGCAGTACATATTGAATTCCCTTCCGCCTCAATCTATATGGACCTTTCAAGATCTCTTACAACACACATAAGGATGAATGGTCAATCAATGAACTTTTGGCTATGGGTGTGCAAGAGGAAGCAAGGTTGTCGGCGGAAATGGGTGAAAGGGAAATGGTAAGATACCCGCTGAAGGTGACATCAAGAAAGAATCCAGTTGCTACTTTTATAAAAGGAAGAGACACTTGAAAAAGGATTGTGTCAAATATAAGTCTTGACTTGAAAAGAAAGGTACACCAACCTTTTTAATTTGTTATGAATCTAATATGGTTAATATTTGTCATAACACTTGGTGGGTTGATTCTTGTTCTACAATCCATATTTCTAATACCTTACAGGGCTTTCAAAACCAAAGGAAACCGGTGGGATGTCAAGATGCATCTATTTAGGAAACAAGATGCCGTCACATGTGGAAGCAGTTGGAACATGTCAACTGATTTTAAGTTCTGGTTTTGTTTTGAATTTAGAAGAAACTTTTTATATACCAAGTTTTTCTAGAAACTTAATTTCAATTGCAAGACTTGCACCTTTGGTTTATTCCTTTAGTTTGGAAACTTCTTTGAAATTATATTTCAACTCTAAACATGTTGGAAATGGTACAATAATTGATGGTCTTTATAAAATCAACTAGATCTATACACGCGCTCCGCTGTGGAGATAATTTTCAATGTGCTATTATGCATTGTTATGTCTCCAAAAATGTGACTAATCTAAAATAGCATTCATAATAATGTCATTAAATTAATAACAAATTCAATCCTTAGCTACAACAACGTCTGAGGTAGCAGCAACAATTATACTAGGAGGAAGAACAACACACTCGAGATTTACATACCACTAAACTGATGGAAACAAATATTTGTGGAACTTCCAAACAAAGTGCAAAGGCCGAACTGTTAAGAAGAGCAAGACTAATCATATGGTACTAAGCGCCAGTGGCAAAAAAGCTCGCAAAAGAATCAGTGTACAAAACAATGCAAGATATGATGAGCAACAAAGAAGAACCATTTGGAGGAAAAGTGGTTGTTTTTGGAGGAGATTTTAGACAAGTGCTCCCTGTTGTACCTCAGACAACAAGGGAACAGAGAATCAATTAAAGTTTGGTCAGATCATACCTTTGGCAAAAAATGGAGATACTGAGATTGAAAAGGAGCATGAGAGCAAGAGGAGACCATGACTTTGGCAAATTCCTCTTTCGAGTGGTTGATGGAAAAGAACCAACAAAAGATGGTGATTTGATACTTTTACCAGACCAAATGGTTATAACGTATGAAAATGATGAAAAGTCACAAAATGATTTGATAGATGCGATTTTCCCAGATTTGAAAGATAATTCAACTTAAGTAGTAGAGTATATGACCAACCGTGCGATTTTGACAACAAGAAATGGGTACGTTGATGGTATAAATGACAAAATGATAAAAATATTTCATGGTGAAAGTACTGGAAAACAGGTTCATTTTCCAAGAATTCCACTTTCACCTACTGAAAATGAAGGATATTCATTCCAATTTAAAAGGAAACAATTCTCTACCCGTCTTTGTTTTACTATGACCATCAACAAAGTAGAATGACAAACGATACCGAATGTTGGAGTATATTTGTCGCATATTTTCTCTCATGGACAACTATAGGCAGCACTCTCTCGGGGAATTTCCATGTCTTCAATAAAAGTTTTGGTCAAGTCAGAAAATACAAAAGAGTAAAAGAGAACATATACAAAAAAATGTTGTATATAAAGAAATTCTACTTTCGTAAATGTAATTTTTTCCTTTAAAAAAGTACAATTTCATTACATTCAATAAATAATATTTGGATAACACAGTTTATTATATTGATTTTAAATGTCATATGTAGGTCAGCGTGAGGATGGTCAACATTTTACATGAATTTGTTTCAATGTATTTTGATTACATACTAAGATTACACTTCTAATTAACATTCATTATTATTTAAATATATTTGTTTCAATTAAATATTTTTTTATTTCTGAGTATTTTCAAGTATTTAAAATATATTTTGTCCAAACGCGTTGTGCCACGTGCAACGCACGTAAAGGTGAAAACTAGTAAATAGTAAATAAAAATGAAAAAGCTTTTGTTTGTTATATAGCCTTTTGTTACTAAAGTTATAAAAACCCCATTGACTTCTTCATTGTTTTTCATTTGTCTGAGTCGGTGTACCCCATGCTTTACCCTTGGCTCCTTGCTGCTACTGTTTCTTCTTCTCCATCTTACTTAGTTTGGCTTGCCTTTGTTCTTTTTTCTTCTAACCTTGTTTGGGTATCCTCTTTTTCTCTTTGTTTACCCAAGTAACCATTTTCTTGGGTGATGGTTTTGCTGATTGGGAGGGGCAACAAGGTCGTTGAAGGCAACTGACAAACAGCGACAGATCTTCATCAAGGGATAGAGATGTATTTTAGTAGTAATTTCAATTCTGAAATAAACTCTAATTTAAAATTTTGAATTTTTTTGTATATTTTCATATTAATTTTTTTTTTGAAAATACCAAAACCAAATATTTACCGGTTTTCCCGGTTTAACCGATTCTCAAGCGGTTTCCAAAACCCGCGGTTTGCTACTCCTAGAGAAATGGATACCCTTCCGGGTCTGGATGGTTATGAAAACCATGGTCTGCACAAGACACCCTAACTCAAAAACATTGATTAAAAAAACAATGCTATGTATTGGTCATCCCAAGCCTGCTGCAACATTCAGAGCTGTATAAAAGAGCCAATAACTAAAAAATACAGAAGCAGATCTTGCACACCAAACCAAACTTAAGGATGAGAGTTGAAAGGAAGGTACTTTCTTTTGACCGGGTGTCAACTAATTTTAAGTAGAAAAAATGCTAGCTCCAGAATCAAATACATAGTCTTAACAAATGCAAACTGAGAATGAAATAATATAATTAAGCTAAACAATTGATAGCTTTATCTCTTCAACAAAGCATTTTACAATATAGTAATACTTTAAAGGAAGAAAAATTCTGGAAACAAAAGCAAGAAACTTTCAGGCTGCTACATGGTTTTCTAAATGGGTAAAAACTCAAGTAATTAAATGTTACCTTAGGTCTATCCAAGATGACTCATGATCAAGAGAAGGAAGAACCAAGGTGGCATTCATTATCTTGGAAACAACAACCTTGTTGCATATATGTAAGTCAATACAACAAATAGGTTAGCTTGTGGAAAACAGATAAATGAAGTCCTAAGAAAAATAAATTTGCCAAGAATCAAAACTTACCCCTGTTCTCATTTAATTCAATCCACCATTGACATGAACAATAAGATAACCATTAGTCTTTGTTCCAGTTCCTATAGTTGGTTCATCAGATTATATTAATAAAACCATCTATAACACAAATTTTCCATTTTTATTTTCTTTTGACCAAGGAACATGAAATACTCAAGATAGGAGGTTTCCCTTTTATGCATAAATCTTATGTTTGCTTCTGTGCAACAAAATTTTAACAATAGAATATTTTAACAGAATAGTTAAGTGGAATTCCCATCACCCTAACTTTGCCATAAATAGTCGTTGCGTCGGGATTCATGCCCGGAAGTCGGTTGTTAAAAATGGTTGAAATACGTTCAACCCAACCTGGGCCAAGACATCCATTATGTGTTGGCAGGGTTACCATGCATTCTAGCAAAACCCCTCTTCCTCAGGTGACCATGTAACCCTAGGTAACCTAGGAGCATTTCTATTTCGTCCAAATGCATCCATTTCTATAATCAACATACAAACCACATTCAAGATAAATCAACACAAATGGAAAATACAATAAAAAAAGCCATATTTAACCACCCTTTTACATTCTAAGTAGACCAGCTCAAGGGTCGGGCTACCCACCCAAGCCCGTAAGCCCGCCTGATATTTGTGAGGGCTTGGACAAAAATTTGAAGCCCGTTGGACGGGCTTGGATAAAATTTTAAGGCCTGTTTACAAAATGGGCCGGGCTTGGTCTTAGCCATAAAAGCCCAGCCCGAGCCCGTATACTTAAATAATTAGATTATTTTTATTTGTTTTTAATTACATTGACTAGTTAAAATATTCATTAGATGTGTAAATTAATTTTTTTGATAAAAAAATGTATATGTTAATTAAGCTTTACTATCTTAGATATAATATATATTAATAAATAAATAATAAATATATTTTAAATGATAAATAATGAGTTGAAAATAAATAAATAATATATATATTTAATTACTAAACGAGTGGGTTTGGATGGGGCTTGGAGAAAGCTTTTTTTAATTGGACGGGCTTGGACATAAGTAGAGTCCCGTTTAGTCATCGGGTCATGCCGGGCTTGGACAAACCATATAAGTATAAATCAAAACTTGGGCTCGGCCTGAACCAGCCCATGAATACCTCTAATTCGAAGCATAACAAAGATTAGCTAAATGATCATACTAAAATTAAACCTATTTTTATAGTCATTTTCTTATGTTTTTGGATGAATTTATGCTCTAATATGCCTTGTTTTGTTAGTATTTGTGTTTTTAAGTCTTGAAGAGAATTTTCAGTATTTTTGGAGCCATTTTGATGATTTTTGACACAGATATGAGCAAAGACTTTTTGAGTGATGACTTGAAGTTCGAGGTTGAAAATCTATTGGAGTCAATTTTAAGTCATGAAGATCATTGAAGAAAGATTTCAAGGTGAAACAACAAGGATTGAGGTCAATTGTGAAGAAACAAAGTGCCTAAACCCTTTGCCAGTATTAAATTCCACAACCTAGTCCTAGTTGTAGTAGGATTTTGCGCAGTCTCGGTAAAATGGGCATAACTTTTGACTCAGACCCTCAAATGATGCGTTTCAAAGTGTGTTGGAAAGAGGACTCCGAGATCTACAACTTTGCTGTTTTGCTCGAAACCCAGTTCTGCCATCTTCAATTCCAAAATTGCCCCTGAAATTTCTGTCCGGTATCAATTTTGGGTCCAAGTCCGATTTTCACCAAATTGAAGCCCAAGGAGAGTTCTAAACCCACTTGGAGACCAAGTTAAGAGCCTATTTCGTCTTAGGGTTAGATGAATCCAATCCTAAGTCTAATTGGAGTCTTAGGCCATCTCCAACGAAGGCTGCAAAACACTAAATTGGTGTTCAAAAATGCAAAAAACTGCTCCAACGAAGACGGCATATTTCAACTCCTGAGATGCACCAAAATTTTTCCGCGGAACTATTCATCAAAACGGCAAAACCCCCCTTTTTCTATTATTTTAATCAATTCCTTTAATTACATTTATATCCTTTGTAAATTTCACAATTTATATTTTGATTTATATTTACATTTATATATTGAATAATTACAAAAAAATTTATATTATTAGAAAGAGTTAATTGAGGCCTTTAAAATGAGACCAATATTGAATATGTTTTTTCATAATTATTATTAATAATTATTTTTAAGACTTAATTTTGGGGTTAAAAATTCAACAATTTAACAAAAATAAATAAATAAATATACTTAACTTAAAATTACAACTTAAATTAAGTTAAAAACAACTTAAAGAAAGTTAAAATTACAACTTAAATAAATTTAAAAAACAAAATATATTACACCATAGCTTAAAAAGAAAATAAATAACAAAAACAACTAAACATGAAAATACTAGTAGACAATTACATCTTAAAAATTTTGAAAGTCATCCCCATCACCTCCTAAATTATCAAAATATGGGTTAAACTCACTAGATGAGCCATCTCCTCCAAACGATTGTCGATCACGAGCTCTTTTTGCAGAAATTTCGAGTTGTTGATTTCTTATAGCTTCACGTACAATTGGATCTTTAATAGAATCCACATCTTGCAACAAGATTCTATTCTCTTCTCGCTCTCTTCGCAACTTTAATCTATCCTTTTGATTTTGAAGTCGTTTTGCCTCGTTTTGAGCTCGTAACAGCTGAAGTTCATAATTCCTTTGCATTAGTGCTTGATTTTCTTCCAATAAGGTGTTGCTTTGTTGGAACATTCCTTTGATTTGTTGATTTTCCTCTATGATGGATTTAAAAATTTTGTTCATTTCGTCATTTTCTTTCTTTTTCATTTTTTTCTTTCTTCCTCCCAGTTGGACGCTTGGTTGCATCATTAACATCATTGAATTGACCTTCAATTTCAAAGTCGCCATTTAAATCAATAGCAAATGATGATCCACCTATTTGATTATCTGATCGGTTGGAGTCTGACTGCGATGATTCATAATTTGTTCGCTTTCTATGACCGGGAGTTTGCGTGCTACAATCAGCATATTTCTCCATGTCTTTAAGGAGAGGCCAAACATGATCAAATTTGAATCCTCTTTTGAAAACTTTTTCTTGAGTTAGTAAAACTTTTGCTCATTGTAACTGTAAAACATCATTAAAAATAAGTTTTTTTAGCAATTATACAAGAATAAGACTAAGACTAGTTTAAAAATTTCTCTGATAAATCAAATTTATCAAGTACTTACAATATCTTGTTCTGAAGCGCCACTTGGATTCAAGTCTTCAATTTGTCGAACGCATCCTCTTAATTTGGCAACAACTGCCTGTATTAGTTGCATTCGAGTTTGCAGAGATCTTTGGGGCCGAACATTTGTGATATGCCTTGGTAACAATTCATGATATTTAGCCTCCATGCGAGCCCAAAATTGATGCATAGATTGATTTGTACCAATAATTGGGTCTTGAGAAATTTCAAGATATGCATGGCATATGATCTTATCTTCATCAATTGAATATGAAGTAGTACGTGGCGTTTTTGTGAACGTTTTAGCTAACTTTGAACTTGACATTTTGGAGTCAAAGAGTAATAGAGAGTTTGATGAAAAAAAAAAAGAGTAGTAGAGAGTTTAGAAAATAGATGTTTTTTGAGTTTGATGCTTTTAATACACAATATATAGACACAATTTGAGGAACAGATAAGGATTCAAACAACGGTCACATTTCAATCTCACTTTGAATCCAATGGTTGGATTGAGATAATGTTAAATTATCATCAATTTATTGACTGTTGTGTTATATTTTCTGACATATCTTGGATATTGTGTGGAAGAGATAAGTTTTTCATCAACGGTCACATTTGAATCCAACTTTTATCCAACGGTTGGATTAAGATAATGTTAGATTCTCTGAAATTATTGGCTATTGTATTAGATTTTCTGACATAACTTGGATATTGTGTGGAAGAGATAACGATTCAAATTAACGGTCACATTTGAATCTCACTCTTAATCCAACGGTTGATTTGAGATAAGATTAGATTCTCTGAAATTATTGGCTATTGTGTTAGATTTTCTGACATATCTTGGATATTGTGTGGAAGAGATAACGATTCAAATTAGCGGTCACATTTGAATCTCACTTTTAATCCAATGGTTGAATTGAAATAAGGTTAGATTCTCTGAAATTATTGGCTACTGTGTTAGATTTTCTGACATATCTTGGACATTGTGTGGAAGAGATAACGATTCAAATTAACAGTCACATTTGAATCTCACTTTTAATCCAACGGTTGAATTGAGATAAGCTTAGATTCTCTGAAATTATTGGCTATTGTGTTAGATTTTCTGGCATATCTTGGATATTGTGTGGAAGAGATGACGATTCAAATTAACGGTCACATTTGAATCTCACTTTCAATCCAACAATTGAATTGAGATAAGGTTAGATTCTCTGAAATTATTTGCTATTGTGTTAGATTTTCTGACATATTTTAGATATTGTGTGGAAGAGATAACGATTCAAATTAACGGTCACATTTGAATCTCACTATTAATCCAACGGTTAGATTGAGATAGGATTAGATTCTGTGAAGATAAAATTACTGTATAAAAGGCAATGGATCACCATCTGTTCAAGCATTCAACCCTCCACAATATTATTCTTTGATCATGACTTCCAATGCTAATCAATCTTTTTTCTCATCTTCATCTTCATCCCCATCCCCATCCTCATCTTTAGAGGATGAATATGATCTCACTCATGAAATAGAGGCCCAAAATCAAACTATTGAAGCCCAATAAACATCATTACTAAATGTTTATGCTAACAACAACATTCTCATTGCTTACTATAGAAAAAAAAGAAAGCCAACAAAAACATAGAGGCTCAGTTCCAGGTCATAGAGTGATTTTTCGAGGTCGTGCAGAGGCCGAACAAAATCTATGGGCTGCTTATTTTGCAAAGAACCCAAGATATAATGAATCAATGTTTCGTAGGCAATTCTGAATGAGTCGAAGTTTATTCTTACGAATTGTTAATGCTGTTGAAACTCATGACAACTACTTTGTGCAACGAAGAGATGCATTCGGTAGACCCGGATCGTTAAGTTTGCAAAAAATAACAGCAGTATTTCGAATGTTGGCGTATCGTGTACTGGCTGATTCTACTGACGAATACATTAAAATTGGGGAATCAACTACAATTGAAAGCTTGTAGAAATTTTGTCGAGCCATTGTGGAAGTATTTGGAGAACGTTATCTTAAAGCACCAAATGTTGATGATGTTGCAAGGCTGCTTCAAATTGGCGAGAAACATGGTTTTCCTGGAATGCTTGGGAGTTTGGATTGTATGCATTGGACTTAGAAAAATTGTCCAACGGCTTGGGCAGGACAATACAGTGGACATAGTGGATCGCCAACCATTATTCTTGAAGCTGTAGTTGATTATGATTTGTGGATATGGCATGCATATTTTGGGTTGCCAGATTCAAACAATGACATTAATGTGTTGGAGGCATCCCACTTGTTCGCAAACCTTGCTAAAGGTATAGCTCCTCTGCCTCATTATGTTATTCGAGGAAAAGAGTATACCACGGGATATTATTTAGCTGATAATATATATCCCAAATGGTCGACTCTTGTACAAACCATTCATGATCCCCAAGGTCCCAAAAAGCAGTTATTCGCAAGGATGCAAGAAGCATGTAGAAAGGATGTATAACGTGCATTTGGAGTTCTCCAATCACGATTTTCAATTGTCAAGGGACCTGCTCGTTTTTGGAGGAATGATACATTGCATGATATAATGTCAGTATGTATCATAATGCACAATATGATCGTTGAGGATGAACGTGATTTAGATGCAGACATTGGAATTTGGAGGGAAGCACCAACTCCTGAAGTTGAGATGGTCATAGATGAGACAACTCGATTTTGAGAATTCCTAGCTCGGCATCAACAAATCAAAGATAAAGAGACTCATTTCGCACTTCGTAATGCATTGATTGAACATCTATGCGAGCACTATGGGAACTTAGGCAATTGAGTTTAAATATGTAATAAAAGTAAATTTTTTATTAGAGTTAATATGAAAATCGAGTGAAATAATATTTTATTGTACTATTTTGTTAATTAATACTATATTTAGAAATTAATAATTACCTATTATTCAATGTAATTTATAATAATTGTTTGGATAAATAATTTTTACCCCTATTATTAATTAATTGATATTCATTAATAATATTTTAATTTTCAATAAATAAATCAATATTACAAGTATTATCTAATTATTATAAATTAATTTTGATGAATAAATAATAGGGTTAAAGAGCAATATAGAATAAAATAATCAATTGACACCATTTTAGTGTTGTAACGTTGGAGAAGGAAAATTTTTGGTGTTGGAATATTCCAAAAAGATTCCTTTTTTCGCACTAAAATGGTGCAATATTTGATGGGCACGTTGGAGATGCCCTTAGATAGTCCCCTATAAATACCCACCTTATGTTAACCCTAGAGAACACAATTTTACAATTCTTTTCTTCTTCTTTTTCTTAGAAATTAGCTTAGGTTTTCTCTCTCTGAGAGAGGAGGGTTTCGACACCTCTCTCTTTTAGAGAGAAGGGTGCGATACCATTGATAGCCGCCCAAGGGAGAAATTACGCCTATGTTTGTAAGTTTTCTTAAGTTTTCCATGGATTTTTCCAATCCATGAGTAGCTAAATTCTTAATACTCCTTTTCCTTTGGAGATTTTAATCAATTATTTATGGTGAGACTTGTGTGTTTATAATTTGCTATTTGTTCTTGGTTAAATATGTTTATTAATCTCTATTTTATTTTATGATTTTGATGATTATTAATTTAGACTGCAACTATTGATATAATTGGATAAATCTATGGTTAAATCAAATTTAGAGCTAAAACTCAAGTTTGATTGTTTGGTAACAAATTGGATAGCTTAAGAAACATCCAATGGGATTAATAAATCTTATTAATTATTGACTGTAATATGCTTGAATTAATAGGTTTGGTTATACTTGTTATGCATGTGTGAATTGATATTCTTAATGCTAATTTGTTCTTAACGATTTTTAAGCCTTAATCAGGAAATTAATTGTTTTGAATGAAAGGGATATTTTTAGTCTTAATCAAGAAATCTTATCTAATATACATGTTAGGGATTTATCTCTAGACCAATTGTTTAATTGAGGGTGGTTATTAGAACAAGTTTGTTGATGTTTTACATGATGCTTAAATCTTTTGATTGTAGGTATCATTGGCGTAAAATTGATCTTGCATGCTTTGATAATTAGAATATCAAATTCATCTTTTAAATCAAGAATCCATAGTTAAATTGATTAATTTTTACCGTTGGTGAAGAAGTATACTTTTTAATTATTGTTTTCTTAAGTAATTGCCATAGTCTTAGTTTAATTTAGTTTTGTTTAATTTTAGATTAATTGTTTTCTTTATAATTGGTATTTTAAATCCTTTTTCTTTTAAGTGTTTTTGAGTCATTCTTAGAAAGGTTTTATCTTTGATATCTCTTTCACCCTTCTCTATGGGATTCAACCCCTACTTGCCCTAACTACTTAGTGAGGATTTTGTGGGGATTATTTTTATGATTTGCTGACGACCGATCACTAAAAAGACAATAAAGTAGTTTCAATCACATTAAAATAAAAGTATTATTTTACATAATTCATAAACTAACATCATAAACTAGTTTCAAACTTGTCAGATGACCCAAAACCCATACAAATACCACATATTCACTGACATTGGGTGAAAATTAAACACAACTGCATATAGTGCGAAAGTTTCAGGTTGTTCCCGTTCCCAAAGAGTCCACAAAGCCTCTGGACCCTCTAACAAATTATACTTATTCATCCTAAATCCAAACTGGACCATGGCATGAGCTATCTCGAACTCCTTCTTCAACTTCCCTACTTGATGCCAAAACTCTTCCTTTTTCTTTCTTTTCCATGGACATCTTTGTACAAAACGTTGGAAAACAACTTTCTTATCTCGAACCAATGCTCGGCCAACGCATCAACCACACATTGTATGGTGTGGGCTCACCATTCCTCTCGAGGGTTCATATTTGAACTCGAAGCAATTTCTATATCAATTAAACACAACCTAATTTAGATAGTAACATAACCTAGACCGAATATTCCAGCAACCCTAACCACATCATTAAAGCACACCCAATTTCTACAAACAACCCTAAACTGAAAGCATTATACAGATGTTTGCCATAGCCAACTACAAAATAAGAACAAAACCCAAGCAAAAGAAACAAACCAACAGGATAAAAACCAAAATTTGCATCAATCAACAAACCCCATACAAAATACGAACCAAAGACACTCAATTAAACAAAATCAACAAATCAACATGCAAAAAAAAATCCTTAACAAAAAATCAAACAGATCGAAGCCTAAACTAAACCAAATAAAGAGAAACTTGTACCAACTGAAAGCGGAAACGTCGGCGACAGAAATTGAGGCACAAGGGGAGTCGGCGGCGAAGGGGAACGAAGGCGATGGGCTCCAACATCGTTGATAGCAGAAGGCAAAGAGGGAAGAATAAAAAAGAGTCGAAAAGAGGGTTTTTTAATTTTGGGGTGAAAAAAGAAAACAATTTGGCTTTTATATTTGGTTGGGCTATTCGAAATATTGAAAATATGATGAGGATAAATTTGGAAAGAGATAAAATGCTCATTTAGTGAGATAACCGACCATTTGTTACCACCGTGCAAGGTGGGTATCATTATTCCTGCGAGTTGGACACACCGTCGGAATAATGACACGTCTGGCCATCAAGTGGGTATCTTTGATGCCCCCCGCATAGCCGGGTATATCCAATGATACCCACGAACCAAATGGCCTCTTAATTATTTTTAAAAGTTTAATATGTAATTAATTTTATTGTTATTATTTAAGAAAAAATTAGAAAAATATAAAATGGGTAGGACCTTGAACATGAAAATACAAATATTGAATGACCAAGCCCGAATGTCGTGTCAGGCCGAAACATGCAAGATTTCTTTTTATTATCTAGTACCCAAACCGGCCAGCCCAGCCCGAACCATGAGCAGCTCTTAATTCACTGATTTTTGTTTTTCTTTTTTCATGCTATCACGTTTGGGAGCCCAAACACAACCTAAATCAGGTAGGAACATATAATAATAAGCGGCTTAATAATCCGAGCGCTTTTTTCTTTGTCATTGAATTTCATTCCTATTTTGTAAATCAAGAGAGAAAGAATTGGAAAGAAAAAAGAGAGGACAAAGAAAGGAGAGAAAAGAAATGGCGAATGAAACTGTGGTAAAATTTTCTTCTAATTCTATTTATGATCAATTCAAATGTTCTTTTTTCAGAATTTATGTTTATTGTTTATTCAAAATTTTCAATGCTAAGGCTGAGGAGCTGAGTAAGGCTGAGGAACTACGGAGGGAATTGATTGTTGAGCAGCTTAATAAGGAACTGATGAACTTGATTGTCCTGATCGAGAAGGCCGGATCTTCAATTAGCACTGAGGTAAGTTTATTTTCAATTTCATAGTTATTTCAGTTTTCAATTGTCTGGTTTATTCTTTTAGAGTTAATTTTGATTTAATATTTCAACTAAATATGTAGGAGTGGAAGCTTAACATGACGGTGATTTCAACTAAGATTTTGAGTCTGAATGATCTGATTCATCAAGCTATCCATGGAGCGCTCTCCAAGATTAGTTTTGACTTAGTTTTTTAAATAATACTAGGTAAATTGCCCGCGCTCCCCTACGGGTGTAAGGAACATATTAGGCTACAAAAGTACTCATATTTTGTATAAATAACACCTGATAAGTCTTTCAAATTAGGCATAGTAGTGCTACTAAGCATGAACAAAAGGCAATGAACCATAGATAAAAGTCTGCTAGGAAAAGATCTGCCAAGGGAATGGCCTATGGGCTCCAACCGTGAAGACATCAAAATCTGATAGTTCTTGCCTTTTTATGCACATGAAACACTTTGGAGAATACCTATACAGCAAAAGTTTCTATGTTTTGTCACAGTTAGATGTAATTCACTTTCTCTCCTTTCTTTTGTCTATATAATAAAAAGCTTTTGTGTTTAGTTTTATATACCAGAATAGATTACCTTCATCCAAAAGATATTACATATGAAAACCTATAAATTGTCTTGCAGTGGCAGCTATTTACAGCTAAAGATTCTTCTTTCATTCATTCGTAGCGTCTTGTACAAACCCTGTTGATGATCAAGTAGCTCCAAGAACAAATCCCTCAACTTCTTAGCCCTCTCAAATTCCTCAGTCCCAATAGAAACAATCTTCAATTCATTGCTAAATTCCCCACAACTTTCATTCTCATCCTCATGAAAAAAATAAAAGAATAAATAGCAAAAATTAACAAATTTGTATGGAACTTACTGGACGTCAAAAAGCTGAGGTCCAATGATTATCCATTAACATTTTTTAATATTAAAAGTACATAAATTGGACATACTGTGGCCACATAGGTATCAAATTCATCAGTGTAAACGATACTTGAACTATTTGAAGCAACAAAGGTACCACTTCCTTTTTAACCTTAAGTAACTTTATTCCAACATTGCAACCAGACTCCACCTTTTCCCCATATGCATGAGGTCATTTTTCAGTATAGAGACAAATATGGTTCTCAATAAAGATAGTTGTTTTCTAGAAGTAGATAAAATTTTCAATGATGGGGAATCACACACTTTATAAGAAGCTTGATTCCCATGTAGCCTAAATTGATTAGAACTGTTTAGTCCGTAAAAGACATACTAATTTAACCAACAATCCAAATTTGAAATGTAAAATTCAAATTTGCCATTTGCCAAAAAAAAAAACTAAAAAGCACCCATACTTGGACCTTATCTTTTGGTGTAAAATGAAATATAAAGTGGTTGTATCTTTCCAAGTACAGAAACTTCATCTTAGATATATCATACAAAAAGGTGAAGGAGCGGAGCATAAGTAGTACTCATGAATTTTGACCACCACTAAATTTTTAAGGCCAACTTTTGGCAAAAAGGGAAAAAAGATTCAATTGTATGGACTAAAGAAACTAAATTATCTTTAACTCCAGTTCTATAATCACAGGTGAAGATTTAGGATGTGAAACTCCAAAAAAATAATGATCCTCAAATGTTTAACTCCAATAAAGGGTGATGGTCCAATGCCACTTCCATAGCTACCCACATAAATGGAATCGACATAAAATCTACATTATACAACATATGACAATCTCACAGTTAAAAATATTATATTAAGATTACAAATTTAGAACTTAATCAAGGTAAAGCACTTGTGGCAGCAGAAGAGAAAGCGAAAGTCATAAAATTCCCACAAAAAGGTTTTCAATGAAAAAACATAAAAGTTTCTGAAACCTACCTCTATATTCTCTGTCATTCAGAAACTTTGAGCTTTTCACATTCTCCAGTAAGTAAGTCAACCTTGTAAAAAGACTGATGACCAATATGATCTATGCAAGCTGCATTAAGCAAGAAATAAAAATGAAATCTTTCTATCAGTTATTTAGCCAAAAGGAAAATAACAATTAAAAATGTACTCCCTTATTTTTCACTCTCCTTTCATGGACAACTTGATAGTGACATTTAAGAAAATACAAAGCCTCATCCACCACTATTATAAATATACACAGAGAAGGAAACAAAAGTTTGTAAAATATTTTCGGCTTAAATTTTGAATAAACTTTTTCAAGGATTTTGAGGAAGATACCATGTACAACCTCTGAATTGCAAGTTGTGCATCAAAAGGACATTGCATGTTATACTTGATATTAAGTTTTCAATAACAGAAGAATTGAACTAATCAAATTAAATGATCATAGCAGGAAAAAGTTAAAACAATAAGACATTTTGACATGTGACCAGTGGCCATACATCGGGAAACCATGAAAGAATGGTTAACAACCTGTTACAAAGAAGACAGAAATGCACAAGTACGCATATATAAGTATGCACATGTACAGATAAGAATACCACAAATTGCCGATTGAAGACTATGAAAGGAAACCTTGGCAGGGCATTGTTCCGAGGTGCGTTACCAAATAAAGATATGAAGATTGGAGAAGTGCTTTGTTTGGGAGAGGGTCATGATGGAGTCTCAGCACCTCCCCACATTTCCTCCAACCAATATCCTCGAAATCCATTAATTTTTAGTTACATAATCAAATTCAATTAGTTAATATAAAATCAAAATTTTCAATACAATTTTGTTGCATCTACAGAAGAAAAACCAAAAATAATGGAAGAAATTTAAAAAAATGGTTCTTGCAAGATTTGGTTTTTTTCTTGGAAACATGTCATCTTTATTCAATTTAACAATATATGAAGTAACCAATTAATATCAGTCTATGATTAAACCAAAATATGCCCTATTTTTATGGTCATTTTCCTATATTTTTAGGAGGATTTATGCTTAATTATGGTTGATTATGTCTTAATTTCTTATTATTTGTGATTTTAGGTCTTGAAGACAAAAAAAAAGGAAAAGCACTATTTTTCCTAATTTTTGGAGCTATTTTGATGGAATTATGGCATAAATATTCAAGTGGAAATTTCAAGAAGATTTTGGAGATTTTATGTTCGTGATTGAAGACACTTTGAAACTTATTTTTATGCTTGAAGAACCCATGAAGATTAATGCTACAAGTTTCCAAGGTGACAAGATCAAGAACATAAGTCAAGTGAAGAAGTGAAGCGACTTGCTGATGGTTCCGCAGATGATCTGGGCGGCTAGGCTGATAACCTGGACGGTTAGGCATTTCATCTGGGTGCCAGGGACAGTCGGGCCTGCCAATTCCAAGACGAGTTTGGCGTCTTCCTCTTGAAGCTTCTCCAATTAATTCTGATTTCAGCGACATTTCGAGAGAAAATTCATAACTTTCTCTACAGAGATCCAAATGTGATTATTCAAGAAGCATTGAAAAGCTAACTCCGAGATCTACAACTTTTCTGTTTTGCACGAAGCCTAGTTTTGCCGTTAATATAGTTAAAAATGCCCCTGAACATTTCGGAGAGAAGCAGTTTTGGGCCAGACTTCGGTTTTCTCTATTTTTAGCCCATCAAAGTTGCTGGATTTCACTTGATGACTAAGAAATCAGCCCAGCACTCCTCTAAAGTACCCTAGGTCGGTTATAACTCTGATTTTAACCCTAGGAGACTCCTATAAATAGCTACTTTTAGTTGCTACCCAAAACATACAAGGGAACACATAACAACACAATAACTATTCTCCTTTTTCTTATTTTCGGCAGCAGCCCTAGGTTTAGGTTTTCTTATTTTTCCTCCATGAGTTGTTCTCAATCCATGAGAGGCTAGTTTTCTTTATACTTCTATCCTTTCTTGGAGATATTAATCAATTGATATGGGGAGCTTTCTGCGCTTATAACTTGGTATGATTTTCTCTTTTGAATAGCATATTAACTCCTATTATAATGATTATGTTTATGAATTTTATTGCTTTAGATGTACACTATTGTTAATAAGAGGATTAATCTATTGTTTTTATTAAGTTGAAACTTAATTGATATGCCTAATAATTGATACAAATTGATCACCACTAGTACTGGGTTTGATGAATTAATAAGTCTTATTGAAAACTGAAGCGTAATAGTACGGTTTGATATAGGTTTGATTTTATTTATTAAGCATGTGTGAATCTATAATTGTTCTTAATGTTTTATTCATGGATTAAATTCTGAGGCGTAATAGTACGAGATTTATTTCTTGAATAATAGAGTTATTCTTTGGGACTAACGGAGTGAGATTAACTAATTAGCATGTTAGGGAAACCTATATCAATTATTCTTAAGAGGTTATTGCATGGGTCTTGTTTGATATTTTACCTTTATTTACTAGAGTGACGTAAAATAGATTCTTGCTTAATTCAATAATTTGCTTGTACTAAATTTATCTTTCATATCAATGATCCATATCTCCTATTGATTAATCTCTACCAAAAATTGGATGGAAGTGTGCTTTTAATTGGTTGTTTTCTAAATTATTTTCTTAAGTTTTCTTTAACAGTAACAAGTTGATCGGCTCACGCTGGCGCGTCGAGCATTCTTGATTTGTGGCTAGCAAATCATTTTAGTTTTAGAGTTTTTTTCTCTCGGTTTTTATCATATATGTGAGTAGGTGGTTATCGGCTCGCGCTGGCGCGTCGAGCATTCTTGATGTGTGGCTAGCAAATCATTTTAGTTATAGAGTTTTTTTTTTTCTCTCGGTTCTTATCATATATGTGGGTATGTGGTTAGGGAATTCGATATTTGGAGCAGATCTTATAATTGAAAAACTAATCTGGCAAAGTGAAATATTAGTGTCTTAAAACATGCTGTTGTAGAAAATAAAATTTTTTGTAGTTGTTGTCATGCAATTTCTTTTTTTTTAGAGTTTTTATCGCTTAATTTATCGAATAAAGATAGAAGGATATATAAGACTATAATCATTTCATGAATTTGTAAGACTATCGCTTAATTTATAAGCATGGAGAAAAAACCATCATTTCATGAATTTGTAAGACTATAATCATTCTTTTTTTTTTTGAAAAATAAGACTATAATCATTCTATTGGAACATGAAATGTATAATAATGCATTTTTTTTAAAAAAAAAAATCAATATTGCAGATAAACTTACTTTTAAAACTATAATTAATTGCGTTCACATTCACCTTTAGCAAAAGACCAAAAAGTAGAGTTATTCATCTCAACATTAATCAAAGTTTAGGGCCTTAAAGTAATTTGGTAGGTGGAAAAAGACTAAAATGTTTAATAATCTAGTCCCTCATTAACCCAAACATGGGATCAAATAGTAAATTCATAAGGCTGGAGGGAAAAAGAATGGTGACAAACTAATTAAGAGCCTTCTTAGTAAATAAATAATGCATGATTTTATGGTTAATAAATGTTTTCACATTCAACTGGTTAAAACCCTTACAATTACAAAAAAGGGTTGGAGGAAAAATGAATGGTGAGAAACTAATTGAGGGCCTTCTTAGTAATTAACCAAGTGAGAAAAGACATAAAAGGACAAAAAAAGTTCAAACCGAGTCTCCTCATCGACCCTCAAAAGGAGCTTTTAGTAATATTCCTGGGTGTTTCAAATAACATATAGTATATATTTATTAGTATTTTATTTAAAATCCTTTTTACAAATTTATTTTAGTTTTAAATCCCTTCTTTTTCCTTAAGTGTTTTTAAGTATTTTTGCTTTCAAAATTATCTGTTTCACCCTTCTCTGTGGGTTCGACCTCTGCTTACCCTAACTACCTAGTTAGAATTTGTGGGGATTTATCTTGTGTTTCGTTGACGACCGATCACAATTTTGGCGTCGTTGCCGGGGAAGGAAGAAATAACAAGGATATTTGGAAACAAAGACACGCCAAAAACACCTAAGAATTTCTTTTCTTAATTTTTCTTTTATGTACTTTTTATTTTTGTTCGATTACTGTATTTTTTTGTTCTGTTTTCCTTTAGAAATTGTATGCCTAATACGAGAACTAGTGGTATAAAGGACTTAGTGTATAATTCTGAGTCTAAGCGCTTCATCTTTTCAAAAATGAAGGAAATTTCTACTAGACAATGAGAGGAGGAGACGTGTTCACCTAGTTCTCAAGCGGATTCTCCACGTTCTACCACTTCTACATCATCTTTGGACCTACAATCTCCACAAGAAGACATGGCTAACAACAAAACTGCTAGAATTTTAAGGGAGCTTGCCGCCCCAAATGTTACAACTCAGAATCTAGGCATTCAGTATCCAACAACTACTGAGAATTTTGAGATTAAATCTAACTTCATTCAGATATTACCCAAATTTCATGGTATGTCTGGAGAGGATCCACATTGGCATCTCATAGATTTTCAAGTAGCCTGCGCATCAACAAATATACAAGGTATTTATGAGGAGCAATTTAAGCTAAGGACTTTTCCTTTCACTCTTATGGGTCAAGCAAAGAATTGGTTGTACCTATTACCTAAAGGTTCAAACACTTCTTGGGCGACCCTTAAGAAGTTGTTTTTGGATAGGTACTTTCCTGCTCACAAGGTATCTAGTATAAGGAAGGAAATATGTGGAATTAAAAAATGCCATGGAGAGACGATGCATGAGTATTGGGAACGATTCAAGACATTGTGCGCGAGTTACCCCAATCATCAAATTGCCGAGCAGATGCTAATTCAGTATTTCTATGAAGGATTACTACCACTTGATAGATCTTCCTTAGATTCTGCAAGTGGAGGAGCTGTCATCGACAATACTCCCACAGAAGCTTGGAAACTAGTAGAAAAATTGGCTGCAAACACTCAACAGTTTGGAATTCGAGAGGATTATGCACCAAGGGAAAGCAATGTGAGGAGAGTTAATGCAGTTTCCGCCGATTGGAGCGAGCTTAATTAACAACTCAAAGGAGTAACGCAACAAAATGCTATGCTCACTGAATTGTTCACATCAAATTTTTTAAAGTGTGCCTAGAATTTGTGGAATTTGCTCACAAGGTCATTACACTGATAAATGCCTTAGCTTGAGTGAAGACAATCCAATGCGTGGGAATGCAAGGATTTTAAAGAAAGCAAGATCAAATTCGAAATGTTTACAATTCAAATTGGCGATATGGTAACCAAGGTAATTTTCAAGGTAGACCAAATGACTTTCAGAGGCCTATTTATCAACCATCTTCACAAGTTTCAAAGATGCAAAACATGAAGGAGACTATGGAGATGATGATGAAGCAAATGAGTCAGTTGGCAAGTGATATGGGTGAGCTCAAATCACAAAGTCAAAATGGGATGTCATCCCAACCCAAGACTCTTCCTAAGGAGAATGTAAATACAATCACTTTGAGGAGTGGAAAGGAATTGGAGGAGCCTTATTCAACTAAACCAACCTTTGAAGGAGAAACAAGCACTACCAAGGAGGATTTGCAAGCACTTGAGAAAGAGATCAAACTTGAAAAGGACGAGCCTATAATTGTTGAAGATATCAAGGATGATGATAAAGATCAAGATCCTATTGTCAAGTCTAAATTGAATTCACAAGTACAAGCACCTTTCCAACAAGGTTGAAGAAATCAAAGAAAGAAGATGAAGATCAAGACATTTTGGACATCTTTCGAAAGGTTGAGATCAACATCCCACTTCTAGATGCAAATCAATAAATGTCTAATTGTGCAAGGTTCTTTAAGCAACTTTGTACAAACAAGAAGAGGTTGCAAGGTAAGGTAAGTGTTGGACCTTATGTTTCTAATATTCTTCTAAAGAATTTACCCCCTAAGTGCAAGGATCCAGGTACGTTTTCAATTACTTGCTTTATAGGAGATAGTATAATTGAAAATGCCATGATTGACTTAAGAGCATCTTTAAGTGTCATGCCTTATTCTTTTTACAAAACCTTGAATATTGGTTCTTTGAAAAATACTTATGTTGTTCTTCAATTAGCTGATGGATCTTTGGTTCACCCCAAAGATGTGCTAGAGAATGTTTTAATTAAGGTTCAACATTTCGTTTTTCCTATTGACATTTTTGTTTTGGAAATGGAAGAAGGAATTTCATGAATATTTATTGATAATCATAAGGACATATATTTATTCATGGAATAGATGTTAGTATGTTAGGACTCCAGGATTTAAGATCAAGATTAGCATGATACCTCAAGATCCGACGTTGTTTCGAGGAACAATGAGAGATAATGTAGACCCTTTACAATAACATACTGATCAAGAAATTTGGGAGGTAAGATTAAGAATTATTAGTTCTTGAGATTAAAAGTATTCATTATTTTCACTAACAAACAAGTCAACATTTCAGGTTCTAAGGAAGTGCCGTTTGGTTGAGATCATAAGGCAAGACCAAAGGCTTCTTGATGCACCAAGTAAAAACAATGACAGTCACTTTTGTTTTTTTAATTCTTTCAAATAATTTATTGTTGTTAAGTGATTAAGATTCAAATCCTAACAATTTCAAATATCGAAAGATGAAGCATTGTCGAGTCTCATATAATCCTCTAGGTATGCTTATAGAGGTAAAGAAGTACAAGTTTTCTTAAACAAATACGGAAAGCAAAGTTATGAACAAACATATTTCAAGGCTACAAGCCATCCCATAAAATTTTAGAATGTTGGATTTCTTATTCCATTTAACATGCTTACCCATTAATTTTTGCAATCTCTTTTCATAACCCATTATTTTTTTTTACTTCATTAAAAGTTCCATTTATTTGTTTTAAAGTTAATTAGCAAAAAAGAAGATCATGAAACAAATTAAAGAAAGAAAAACTCTACAAAGACAAATCTAACTTCAAATCCCATAATAAAAATAAAATACCTAATTCTTGGTGTTGGTTTGATTGTCTTGATTATAATTTTGTAAGTCCAAACAAACTAAACAATCATCTCTCCCTTGACACGTGTCAACCAAAATTCTCAAAAAGGAACCATGTACTCAATAAAACTCTCTAAAAAAAAAGAAAAAAAAAGAAAATGATTTATTTATATAATAATAAAAAATAATATTTTATTAGGGGAAAAAAAAGGAAAGGGGAGGAAGAAGAAAATGCAGAGGCCCCATTGGCCTTTTAGCAAACTGAAAGACCACATCATATGAGCAACACTAAAACCCACGTGCAACCCAAATTGATATTTTCACACCCACCAATCACAACCCTCCAAATTGACATCATGTCCCAGAAACTATATTCCCCTCCTTCTGCAGAGAAGTTGTTGTGCACGCGTCTTGAAAGTCACGTGAGCCTAATCACTGTTTGTTCTTATTAGCTTCAGAGGCAGAAAGGGCCAAAACAAAGAGGCAAAAGCGCACTTCGTCACCGTTCACTTCCTTTGTTGGGCCAACGCCGGTGACGGATTTCTTTTGTTTTGTTAAAAAAAACACCCGCCTGTCATTCTAGAATAATTTCCTCCCCCTTCCCCAACCCTTCTTTCTTGCTGTGACCCAAATTTTCGATTCGATTCTTTTTGGTGGGTTTTCAATCCTGTGAGGTTTCTATCAAGTTTTTAGGTAAGAATCGATGTACCCATTTGCTTGTTTTTGCATAATTTCGCCTCCTTAAAAAATTTGATATTTTAATATTTTTAATGAAGTTTATGCTGAATTTTTGGGTGCTTCTCAAGGTGTTTAAGGTTGGAATTGAATTAGCTTATATCTATTATTCTGTGGATAATAAGTCATTCTTTTGATGTTTTGCATGTTATCTTTGTGGATTGTTTTTCTTTCTTTCCTGTGAATTTCGCATTTTTGGTTAATGGGGTGAATTTCTTTTGGTTTTTGGTTCTGCTGGTGCTTGAATTTTAAAGCTTATTGGAACTTTTTTGGGGTGGACTTTTGTGTATGTACTCTACATGTCAAAGCTATAGATTTTGTTCTGGTTGAAAATTCAGTATTTGATATAATTTCATTGGAGTTTGCTTTCACTGGATATTTTTAGCTGTAGAAGTTAGGAATTGCTTTGGCATTTATTTAGCCAGGTTCTAGATATATGAGGTAAGCTTTTTTTACTTCAATTTTTTTATTTTATTTATATTTAAGGGTTGTATTTTAACAAAGAGACAAGTTATTAGCTTCCATACTGAAATGTGAAATGCCTGCTGTGTAGGAATATATAAGATTATTTTTCTTTAATGGATTGGTTCGCCATCATAGATGAGGAGGGTTGTATTCTTGAAATGGCATTTATAATGACATACTGAAGATATTTTTGAACACAAAACTAAATCTGAAGCATTTAAATATTCGTAAGGAAAAATGGTGCATTTTGGTAGAATAAAGTTAGTTTCAGCCTTCACATTTAATGGTGAAAACTGCAAATTTTTAGTTTGATTATGCATCTTATTCATCATCAAGGACTGGCTTCACAACAGTCTTTTAGCAGTCTAGATTACAATATCAGCAAACAGGTTACAGATACTTTCAAGTGTTTACAGCTTACCTGATGCCTGTTCTTTGTTCCTGATTAGTCTCTACCAAAAGATGGCACAGGATACCTTGGGTCCCTGGTATAACCATTGAAAAAATAACCAAAGGAAGAGAAAAGTTATACTTGTCTAGTATGGTGTCACCATGTTATGTGCTTTTCGATGAATAACTGTACAATTATTTATCTGAGGAAAACATAAAAAATATGTTAATTTGGTTAAGCTTCAGAGTAACTTAATCATGCAAGTAATTGGCTTCAAGACCAAAAAGAACGTGTATCTTTTACTCTACAGAGACATGATGAATTGATAGCATACGATTGATTCGCCTCTTTTGCCTGTTGCTGTAGCTTTCCTGTTATAATCTAGACTCTGCACTATCAGTGTTCCTGTGAATTTTGAGCTTATTCCAGCTGCTTATTGAGTCTCTGCAAGTGTTTCTGCCTTCTGTGCTGTATTTTGATGTAGAACAAGGGGAAAGAGTGAATTAGAATCTAGCTAATAGAATGAAATCTTATGGAAGGTTGAGGAAACAGAAGTAATAGAGGGGAAAGGATAGAAGAATAGCACGGAGTAACAGAGAGAACCTAGGGAATGGGAACCTTAACACTCAAAAATGAAGTCTCTTCCCATAATTTCTCAAAGTAACTAGAAATTGAAATAGCAAAGGTCCATATATAAGCTACGCCATAAATATGAAATACATATAATCATGAATTCTCTAATAATTCCCCAAATACTACAAATTGTGCTGAAAATGGTAAAAGTATCATTATCTCTAGGTATTGTCTAACCAGAATTATTTATCCTACATCAGTATCTTCTTTATTGTTGATCCTATTAAAGTCCTTGTTGGAAAATTTTGGAGTCTTGGTCCATTTAAGGCACTGTTATCCCTCTGAACATATTCTCTAAGAAGGAGTGTTAACACATGTTTCTTTTTCTTGTTTAACTCTGCATCTTAAATTTTTGTTCCGACATTTACTAGGATGACTTCTTTTATATACATTAATATTTATGTATTTAACAAAAAATGCCAACTGATTGCAAAAGTTATGACCTTTCTTTGTGGCATAGCATTTGGAAGAAGTAACAAGGGTGCTTTCTGGAGCATTTATTGGTTTGGTCTGCAACAGTATGAAATGTGCCAATTAAGCTAATAGTGATTGACAAAACCATTGACGCCTTCATTTTTCATTTAAGGCAATTATGGAGGCACGGCCTGCTTTATCCATTCAGAGATCGGGTGCTAGGCAGCTCAGTAACCTGGGAGTGTCTGGAGGATTGTCATCAACTCTACCAGCACTTACAACACCTTTGGCAGAGACATATCCAAGGTTGCCTGACACTCAACAGGTCTCTGCCGAAAGGGAACTGATGACAAGGCCTCCGGTCCATGCAACTAGTGTACCCACCAATAGTGGAGTTGTTGGTCACATTTTTTCATCATCCTCGGGATTTTCGAGTGATCTTCATTACTCATCTGCATCACCTCATGAAAATCATTCAAGAAATGCTTCTTTCATTTCTCAGCCACCAACTAATGGTTCAGCTTTGGCATTACCACAATCTTCAGATTCAGTTCTCCCTCAATCTACGATATCAAGTCATTACAACAAAGAAAATAGTGGTTCTTGGTGTACAGATGCAAATTTTCTTGATTTTCCTGTAAACACTCCTGTCCAGAGCAGTCAAGTAGAAAGCAGTAGTTGTAGTGGTATCATGACATCTGATGACTTCAGCAAGCGAAATGATTGGCAGGAATGGGCAGACCAGCTTATCACTGATGATGAGGCTTTGACCTCCAATTGGAATGAGCTTCTTGTTGACAACAACGTTACAGATCTTGAACCAAAGGTGTGGATAGTTTCATTTACCACATAAATTGAAACTCTTTTTTTTTTTTTTAAATGTTCTTGTCTTGTTGCTTCAGATGACTTACCAGGTGGCCAAACCGTGCATGAACATACCTGCACAGAAACCCCAAGTACATCCACAATTTCATTCTTCATCTGTAGAAAATCGCAGCGTTGTAAACCCTTCTTCGTCAGCAAATAGTGCCCCAGCAAAGCCACGAATGCGTTGGACTCCAGAACTTCACGAAGCCTTTGTTGAGGCTGTCAACCAACTGGGTGGCAGTGAAAGTGTGTAAACTTTGGCTCCATCGAAATTTCTTGTCTAATTTTGTCAGGCTTATGTTTCAATTTGTTTTGTATGTTCCAACTTACAGGAGCTACACCTAAGGGTGTTCTGAAGCTTATGAAAGTTGAAGGCTTGACTATTTATCATGTTAAAAGCCATTTGCAGGTGTATACACTTCTCTTTTGAATATTAAATAGTTTTTTTGTGAGATGTGTGCTCACAGGCGCTAGTTAGATTATTATTTTAACTAGAGATACCTCTTCTGTTAACTGCAGAAATACAGGACAGCTAGATACAGACCGGAGCCATCAGAAGGTATGTAGCAAGCAAGCTGTCTTTTAAGTTTCTTTTCTTTCCTCCCTAGTTGCATTACTTCTCTGCATTTGCCTATATTGCTTCTATTTTCTCTTTCTTTTGGCACTGTGGAGGTGGGTGTGTAGGCATGCAATTACTGCCTGTTTTGGAAATTTATGCTTTCGCGGGCTGGTTCTTTGCTTTGCTACCTGTTCTTGTGTTGTTTCTTTGTGACATGTTGAGATTGAGGGGATTTGTAAGATAGGGATGTTGAGAGCTATTTAGCCCATCTTATTATCCTCATAAAAAAAAAGTCGATTTAATCGTTTCCAGAGTGAATTTTATGATGCATGTTTAGCATGCACTCAAGTACCCTATCCTCCTGTACTGGTATATCTGAAATTGTAGCAATGTATTTAGATTAATGAGAAGCTAGGGAGAATAATTACAATCCAAGAAGAGATGACACATCTTCTGTGAGATGTCTTAGGTTTTTAAATATCATACAACAATTTACTGCAGCAGGTTTTCTGTCATTCTCTTCTCCTTTATGTGTAGACATGCATTGATGGATATAGATTCGTTAATCTGCATAGATGCATGTATTTGAAGTTCTTGAATCTGGTTTTCTAGAATTGGAGTTACAGACCATTTACTGTTTTTTTGTTTTTTTGTTTTTCCATGTACCACAACTGTGGTTTAGAAACCTTATATCAGTGTAATGTACTCACTCACCTTTTCCCCTGCTTAATTTATCAATGAATCTGGTTATAGTTGGCATGCTATTCTTTAGGTATAATATCAGATTTAAGTTATATATGTTGTATACTACAAATTCCAAATGTGGGATAGATCTGGCTGAAATAATGACTATTGCTTGCAGAATCCTCAGAGAAAAAGTTGACTCCTATCGAAGAAATATCTTCTCTGGACTTAAAAGCGTAAGTAATTTGAAAACATAAGGATTTCTAGTTTTATGTTATCTTTATGATTTATTTTCTTATGGCTTAGGGACTGCTTCATTTAAAATTTGTTTTGCATCTGTTTTTAAACATGAGGTACCTTCATTAAGTTTAAGTAGCACACTTGGTAATTATCTGGAACAATTTTCTTATAAGTGAGAGGCATGCTGGCATTTCTACTGGGGAATCAAGATTTAACAACATGGTTGATAACAGTCTTCTGAAATTTGAATTGGACAATAATTCAACTTCAAATCTTTCAGGCAGTCTGCTAAGCCCGTCATATGGAAAATGCTGATCTAAAATCCTGAAAGGAATGTGATGGGTCCTGTTAGTTCATATTTTTAGTTCCAGTAGCTGATGTGGATTGCGTATTAAAATCTCATTTCATGTTTAAGTTGTTGGACAAATAATTTTGGTCATATATTTCAAAGGAAAATGGATAGAATAATTTTGTCATGGCAGCTGTTTGGCGGGGAGAGGGAGCTACAGAGTTGATAACTTTTTCTCTTTTTGGTGTTTTATTGTGAAAAATTTTAGTTACAGATTTCAAATGGAATTAGAAGTAGTGAATATTCATTGTGTTAATTTGTTTAATTTTGTTCATTGTATTAAATGCATTTTCTGTTTTAAACTGTAACAGGGGTATGGGGATCACCGAAGCTTTGCGGTTACAGATGGAAGTTCAGAAGCGGTTGCATGAACAGCTTGAGGTATGAATTTGTTTGTCCGAAAATATTGGGGCATAAAATCAGTGTACTTTTAATGAAGAATATGAATTAAAGAGAATCTATTTTCAGATATTCCTTGAGGAATCAGGAAAATATTACTTCTTTGCACCCTTGTAAACAAGTAGAAACTCCTTTTTTAGTGTGCTCTGGCTTTTGAACCTGGACGATTGATTCTATTAGCATGAGTAGGTCAGGGAAGGTAGGGCAACTTCTAGGCATATGCACATTTAGGGGATTTGATGTTATAAAGAAGTTATCTTCAGAACACTTAACACTTGGATATCATATGGGCGTTCTTTCTTCGTCGTTTTTATGGCACCAAGATTATGGGCGTTTAGTTATGGGTATCAGATGTGTTGGAGCGTGTTGCATTAGCTAGTTCCAAGTTCCAACCCCACTTATCTTTTTTCCGGCAACAACTAATCTCAAAGTAAAATATGTGCTCTCATTTGATTACTCAATCTCAAAGTAAAAGTGTTGACTGAACCCATCACCCATTGATGTTCCAGTTCTTTCTCTGGTACCTGTTGGTGTATTGCTGATATGTTTCCTTTTTCTGCAGATTCAAAGAAATTTACAGTTGCGAATAGAAGAACAAGGGAGGTACCTCCAAATGATGTTTGAGAAGCAAAAGTCAGGTTTAGACAAGCTGAAGGGGTCATCATCTAATCTGGAGAATTTAGATCCAGTTGCTCCGTCTTCAGATGCTACCAAAGAGTCTTCTGCGAAAAGTGAACCTGAAGCCTCACAGATGGATCATGTTAAGTCAAAGTTGGAGGGAACTTCACAAGAATTGGATGCAAAGCAGACGGAGGCTGAAAGTGGTGATAAAGAGAAAGCTGAAACCTGTGTTTCTGAGTCAAGTTCACAACCCTCGAAGCGTCTAAGAACTGAAGAATAAAGTAATAGTAATAACTTTGAACTGACAAGCATAATTATTTCATGGATGATTTCAGCTTAGTAGGATAGACCAAGTTGAGATATGGTTAGAGTTTCCCCTTGTTTTGTCCTTGTGGACAATTGCTTGAACACTGATATTTAGTTGATAAAAAACCAAAAGCTTCTAAGAAGGTTGAGTTTGATTTTCCTAGTCTCCTCTCCGACCTCCTCAAGTGACAATCGAAGGTGCATTAAGTAGAGTTGGCACAAAATGGCAGTGAAGTTTTCCCATTTTGTAGGGAATATTGTTGTCTTATAAATAAATTAATAATAAAATATAGCATATATATATATATATATATATAATTCCTACTCCTAGATTTTGTACATATCTTTCATTCCAATCATGTTTGGTACCCAGCAGATATATTTTAAAATTTTCCTTGTGCAAAAAGGAAAGTGGCAAAGTATTTTCCAATATATGTACATTGACAATATATATGACATAGAATCTTTGTTTGAACATTTGCAGCTTTACTTATCCTGGGGAGTGGGGATGTCATAAAACATACAAAAATGTAATAAACCCTTATAGATCCAAATTCATAATGTATAGACTCCATACATTAGCTATAGCTGTGAATCATGACTAATGTTCAGAGAAGCCAATATTCTTGCCAATCCCCTAACTAAAATTGGCATTACGAGAAGTAAAGACTTATTCATGGTAGTAATAGTTCCGATCCTTCCTCATTTTTGCCTACCAAGCCTCTACGACTTGGTTTTCTTCCCAAAAAAATAATTAAAAGAACTAATTACTTATTTGAAGAGCTTATGTTGGTGTAAACAAATAAACAATGTAACTTTCCTTGTCCTAACTGTCCCCGCCCAACCCACACAAACACGCAATACAAGAAATGCAAAAACATAAATACTTCTCAAAACTGCCACATCACTCTTCTACATCTTTTCTATTGTTACATCAGAACCATCGAAGTAAAAATCGATTGAATACAACGCAGTTTTGTAAGGGAAATGAAGTATAGAGTTCTGTAAAGACAGACAAATCCTTAGCTTTCCTCGCAACATTTTGGAATTGCACGTAGTGTCAAATCCCTTTTTTTTTTCTTCATTCCTTCAAATAGATCATAAGAGGGCAGCCTCCTCCAATCACCAAAGCACAAAGTTGGAAAAGAATGTCAATTGGTTGATGCTCCATGAAGAGAGAAAATTTCATCCGGTACACCTTTATGTCTCCAAAGCAACCCCACCATCATCCTCAGAATTCTCTGAGGAAACTATCTCTGGAAAGAATTCTTCATCGGGGTACACATGCTGAAATAACTGTTATATTCCACAGCCAACGTTGCATCCCAGTCAGAGATCAAGATATAAGTAAAGGTTCTGTGCTATCAGAACACATCAATATTACTTAGTCTTTGAATGAATTGGAAAAAAAAAAAATACCAAAGAACAAAAAGAAGATAAGTTCTGACAAACAAATACATGACAACAACCAAATTATAAATGTGGCAACTTGTCACAGTAATATTTCACCAGTTAAAGAACAGCTCAGGCATTATAGAATAGCATTTTAATTTCATAAAATTTAGCAAATGGCTTACCTTAACAGATGCATCTACGACATTGTTGTAGTTCAAATCTCCATCTGGCATGGGAGTTGAACAGATAAAATCAACTTGACCCTGAGAACAAATAAATCCATTGAAAAGGAATTACATTCAGCTTATATTGGCATTAAGGCTGCACATTACCAAATGTCCAAATCCTATCACTACAAGGACAGAATGTCTCATCCTCCGAAAAGCGTGTCCTAAATCCTAATGGCCGATAGTCACAATACCAAAAATAATTTTAAATAAAAAGGTCAACCTAAAAATACAACATACCAAAGAGAGCTCTTGAATATACAACGCACTCCAAAGTACAGTAGGCTTTCCCTCTCCAGGGTCACATACAGCTGCCAAACTACTTTCTGCAGTTTCATTTTGAACTGCACAACCACTTTCAACAGTCTCACTTTGAACTGCAGCATTACTTTCAGAATTTATAGAATCAGGAATTGTGAGCAGGGTATTTATGACCGCATTAAGCAATTTCTTCCCTTGATCATTGCTGCTACATAATGTAGAGATGTACAAGACAAACCTGAATAGAACAGGTGTATATTAAAAAATTCTTCTATAAATCATATAAACTTAAATCACTTCATCAGTTATGGAAATTATTCTGAAAAGCATTAACCTAGCTAAAATCGTGACCATACAATTCCATTCTTCACCCAAGTATCATTCTCGATAAAACATAAAAGTGGGCATTTAATTCCCTAAGATCAATAGAACTAAATGCCTGTTAGAAGTTTTGACATAATTGATCACAGATGATACACTCAAAGGTAACAACCATGGAAAAAGCAATTCAACAAGACAACAACAAAGCAAAAAGATAAAAAGATTTCATAAAGCTCATCAATGTCAAACAAATTGATATAGGATTAAACATAACCTCTTCAGAAACTAAAGCAAACTTACATGCCTGGTGGACAAACAGCTAAATTGCTACCTATCTGCAGAAGTCTGATTGATGTGACCTGCTCAGGAAACAATGCTAAGAGAAAACAGATAAAATAAATTATAACTTTTCCATCATAGCTTCTTTTAATTCAACAAATGAAAAATGAAACTGATCTTACATCTTGGAGGATACACAATCAAAATATTTGATATATCCGGCTTCAAAGAACTCTTTGTGATGCATATTCCCCTTGCGACTTTCCGTCTATCTTCCCTGAAATTGAAAAGTGGAAGCTTTCCTTGCAAAGGATTCGGTGAGGATGAGCCTGATAACGATGGTACTGTAAATGATGGATCAAGGATCAACTTCTTGCTGAATATATCCTGACCTGAAGCCAATCTCACACCCTTATAACCCCCACTTTCCTGCAAAGTTTTCGAATGAAAATAAGAAGATTAATAACCCTAATGATTCCAAATAGTCTGCTTAGGGTAGCAAAATATTTATTAACACAATTTGAATCATGAGGATGCTTCCATACCTTGTCTATGAGCAATGAAGTCACTGGCATGCGCAATACCTGTTTAATATTTATTCACAGATAGATTAGTATCTTAATTTTACAGCTAAAGCACAAAAGTTTCAAATTAAATCGAGTTGATTTCATTGCATTGATGAATGTTAAGAGTCACTCTATTCCTACAAGGTGTATGCACAACAAAATAAAGTCCAATCAACCAGCTCAAAGTTCACAAATATCGCTAAAGAGAACAAAATCAGAAAATCTCGTTTCAAATCTCTCCAATAAGGACATAGACTGAAAGATGGATATCTTAATATTTGTTGTTGCTAGTTGGCAGACAATGGTGCTGTTGTTGGTAAGTTAAGGCACCATTCTAGCACCTTCTAAGGCAAACATTTATTGCCACTTTCTTTTGGAGTCGTAAATTTGCTTGCTTATGCACCCATTGGTAGAAAATAGTACACAACCAAGCTTTTAAATATCAAGCACTCAATATAATGAAGACACTAAAACCAATGCATAAGCTTTAAGAAGTACCATATCAAGGAAAAATAGAATTAAAGAGTAACAACAAAATCAGGTTAAAGTACATATAATGAAAAAGTTAGATCACTAAGTGCATTAACATATCAATATAAAGAATCATCTCCTTAATAAAACTTACATAAAGGCAACCTTTGACAGCAGCGCGACGGCAAAAGGCTTGGCATAATTCCCCTTGTCCATAGACAGGATAGATCATAGCCCCAGGTGCATTTTGGAACCTGGCGATAAAGATGCATATATTGTGCTACACTAAGCTTCTATTCAACATGGAGTAGGAAATTTAACAATTGTTAATTCAAAGCTCAAGCTTTGAACAGAAAGAATAAAAAACTAACCGGCCAATGGATGCGCTGTAGAGAGCCAATTGATCAATTCCATGTTTTGTCTTGAGCAAATCTCCACCATCTCCCTGATCATAATCTGCCATTGCTATTGCATACAAAATAAACCTGCGAATTCACGAAAATAAAGAAAGAAAATTCAAATGCAGTCAAGCATGAGTGAATAAAGCAATGAGGAAGTAATAATATATAGTCTACTGCTAAGAAGAAGTGGTGACTAACAGACGATTTAATCTTGGGCGGCAATCCCATTTTATTCAAGAAGTCAACAAACGGAGTCTGCAAATCCTCTTCGGAAACCTTGCTGGCTTCTTCGCCAGCCAAGTGTCCCTGCACCAGCTTGAAGAACCTCATCAACTGATTCTTCTCCATGAGGCCCAAGCTCTTGTCTTTAAAAATGGCGGCCCTGGAGTCCGGAACAGTCCAGAGATTCCCCTTGCCGTCTCCCACAAAAGTGGCGTCAATAGACTTGAACTCCATGTATTGGCTGGCTCCCGACTTCAGCATCAGATCAATGGCTTGGTCGGCGCAAAACAAAACCCTTGGTCCCGCCACGTCGATGTTGAACTTTCTGGAGTGTTGATGGAGGAGTTGAGGGGCAAAATTGGAGATATCGACAGAGGAGTAGAGAGGACGCGTGGCGAAATCCAAAACAGTGAAATCATGAAGGTGGCCATCGGGTGAGGGTGAAGTAGAGTGGAAGGTGAGAAAGGAGGTAAGATCGGAGAGAGGGAGAGAGGAGAAGTGAGAGCCATAGAAAGGGTTGGGATCGAGGTGGAGGACGGATTTAGAGGCGGTGGAGGCGGCGGCGGATAGAATAGATTCCGGTAGGCCGGTGCCTATGACGATGAGGTCGAAGGTGGTGGGATCGATGGGAGGATAGGGTGGGTTGTGATTCATTTTTGTGATTGGAGGAAGCAACGTAGAAGACTCTGAAGTGAATCCAAAAATCAGCCAGAAAGTATCCCAAAGAAGAAGAAGAAGATGGGTTTTAGATTAATGTATAGGAATTGAGAAGTGGGACTTTGGGGTTAATTTGGTTTATCATATAAATAAATTAAGATGAGGCAAATTCCAGCAGTGAAATAAAAAAAAGCATTTGTTAAATAGTTTCAGAGGCAGGGGAAGTGTAGCAGATATAGATATATATACCCTCTAGAATTTCTACCCATTTCAAATTTCAATTGTTTATTCTGAATGAGCAATTTTCATTATTTTTTGCTTGTAATTTCTAAGGAAATTTGCTTCAGAATCAGATTCTTGTGCAAAAAATGAAACTGAAGCCTCCCAGTCCCAGATGGATCATGTAAATTCACCAACTGAAACTGCAAATTTCATGTCAAAGTTTTAAAACAATAGCTTATAACAAGGTTGAGTTAGATGTTCCTAGTTTCCTCACAAGTGTCATAACAGAAATGTAGTCACCCCTAAGAAGTTGAGACTTGAGAAGCTGCTCTAGTGTTGCCTCAAAAATCAATCCTTCCCATTCATGAAAATCAAAAAAATAAGATATTATCATCAGATTCAGATATTATATGTAAATCAAAAGCATGTTTATTGAACTTGCATAGCTATTGCCTATTGGATTGGGAAGTGAAAAAATGGGCAATTTCTTCCTGCCGTTAATATTTCTGATACAAAACTGTGACAGTTTAGTAAATATAGAGGATAATATAATGGCAGCATAGTTAAATCTCAAATTTGAATGTAGATTAAGGATATAATCCAAGAGATTAATAAGAAACCACCTAAAGAAAGGCAAAAATGTGTTTACCAATTAGCATGTTTTCTTTTGTCTGTCTATTGTTGCGGGGTCAATTTGCATTGTAATTTTCAGATTTTGCTTAACAAGACCGCATCCATTTCCAATGTAAATATTAAAACAAAAATCTAACACCTCCTCAAGCAATCTATAAATTCCATCCAAGATCAACAACTAAAAAAGTTTTCATCTCTTACCATATTATCAAATTATACAAAAAACTATAAGCATATATGAATTTCATGCTTGTCTCCACATTTTAATAGTCTTGTCTGCTTCACATATAACCAATCTTGTACCAGTTACATCATAAGCCAAAGCAAAGATACTTTCTTCACAATCCAACGAACCAGGTTGTGCAATTGTCTGAGCTTGTTGGACATTGTAACCACTCTTCCAATCCCAAAACCACAAACTCCCATTGTCACCTGCAGTTGCCAAAACACCATCTTCATTCACTGCCATGCTATTAATTATAGTACCAGTACTAGTATTTCTCTGGGACAAGACATGATAATTATGTAAGAATTCTCCCCTCGGCAGATTGAATTTTTTGATGTTGTCAGTTGACGCAGACACAATAGAATGGTCTCTAGGATCTGGTGCCAATGCCATTGCTCTCACAGACTTCTTATGGTGTGTTAGAGTTGACATTGCTTTCCCACTATTTCTAATGTCCCAGAATCTTATGGTTGAATCATGGGAGCCAGTTACAACTTGTGGGTCGGTCGGTCGAGTCAAAACAGAGCAAACGGTGTTGTCATGTCCGGATAATGCAAGAGTTTGCTGACGGCTGCGAATATCCCAAACCCGGCAGACGGAATCACGACCACCGGTGACCAAAATATTGTCATTAGTAGGATGAAGAGCCAAGCAATAAATACCACTGGAGTGACCATGATAAGATTTGATAACTGTGTTGTGTTCAAGGTCCCAGCATTTAACTTGCTTGTCATCAGCGGCAGAGAACATATATGGGTTTCGTTTACTGACAGCAAGACCTCGTATTTGTCCAATGTGTCCGGTTAATGATAATTTGAGGGTTCCACTTGCTAAATCCCATATCTTGATTGTACGGTCTGCTGAGCCGGTGCAAAACCATTGGTTACTTGGATCAAACGCCACTGACATAACCGTTCCCTTATGCCCACTGATGACTCTGTACATCTTCCATGGCCGATGAGATCTGAATCCGCTGCTGCTGCTGCTGCTGCTTGGGATTCTTGGAGAAGAAGGAAACATGGATGGACCGACAAGCAAAGAATTTTGAGCCCCTTGCTTAGTATCTTGATTGCCACTGCCAGTTGAAGGTTGAGGCACTTGAAGGGTTTTAATAATTCCAGAAAACTCACTAACTACCTTGTGGCTGAGGCGAATTCTTTTTGTTTTGGGGTCAGGACGAGGGAATTGACCATGTATAGGACTAAACAAATGGAGGGTGCGTTTTAAGGATTTTTGGCTAAGCCTCTTCAACGACTCTGGCTCCATCTTCAGAGGCATCGTTTATGATTTGGGTAAAAACTGTGTAGAAAGTAGAGGGTAGAAAATTGATAATTATGCAAGACGATGGTATTTATGCAGGTTAACTCCTCTAAGAGAAGGATTACCAAACCGACAATACTGACCCTATTCCCACAAGGATTAGGACTATTATAAATTCGGTGTAAAGAAAAGGAGGACTATCTTACGAATTAAAATCCTCTTCCCCTATTTTTTTTCCCCATTGTGCCCATCTATCAAATTATGCCACATGTCCCTAATATTATATCTTGTTTATTTTCGAGTTTTAACAAATAGTAAAAATCCCAATTAAAACCAAGTTTAACCCCAAATTAACAACAAGTGATTATTTTCTCAAAAAAAAAAACAAAAAAAAACAAGTGATTATATATAAGGATTAATCCTGAATTTTATTACATTATCCATATGGTTTTAGAATGAAAATATAAAATTTAATTTAACTAGGCAAAAAAGGAATAACATTAAAAACTAAAAAAAAACACGTGTCATTATTTGGTCGATGGAACACAGTGGAACACAAAAAATCAGAGAGGATTTTTATCCGACTGCTACCTCCAAAAAATTACACATGCACTAGTTTTTTTTTTTTTTTCTTTTCTTCATCACGCATACACTACTTTAGTTTATTTGTAAACTTCTTTTTAAAAGCTTTAAAAAATATACATTTAGTTATTGATGATTCTTTAAGTTATTTAAACATACGTAGTATTTGTTAACTTGAATTCGGAAACAAATATTAGAAAAAATCAAGGGGGATGAGTTTTGATATGTTTGAGCTTAGAGAAGAGGGAAAGGGATGTTGAGTGAGACCAGCCAAAACAAGGCCTATTCAACATACACAAAGACACTTATTAATTAAGAGTTACTTATTTGATATAGCATCAGTGTAGTTTTTGGACTCCACAAACGGGTTTAAAGGTTAACAAGTAACTCATTTCAAAATTAATTAGATTTTTAATATCCCAATTTAGTCCCTATGGGGACACATGTCACCCTTGTAGATAACGAGTAACAGAGTTTGAGAAATAATTTTGGAAACTGGAAGCTTGATTTCATTATGTAACTGTATGGTATTTATAATACAAGTATAGGTTAGGATAAAGACAATGTTGTGTGTTTAAAATACAAGACTTAGCTAACTATACAACTAAGTCACAATAAAATCTTATCAACAATTTGGATTTGAATTTCCATTTAAATTCTTTCCACTGATACTCCCCCGCAAAATGGAGATGACATCTGCATCTCCAATCTTGAACATCAATGTCTGAAACCGCTGGTGAGATAATGCCTTGGTCAAGGCATCAGCCTGTTGAGCTTGAGATGGTATGTGTTGCACTTTCAGTTGACTTTGGCTAACATTTTCTTTAACAAACAGATAATCTAAGGCTAAGTGCTTCATCCTCGTTTGCACATGTATAAGTAGCAGTTAGATCATCACAAAGTACTGTTGGAGGTGCCAAATTCTGATGTAGATGAAGTTTTGACAGTAGTGATTGAATCCAGGTGAGTTCAGCAACTGCAGAAGCAATTGCTCGATATTCTGCTTCTGTTGAAGATCGAGCAATTGTTGTTTGCTTCTTTGAACTCCATGAGATAGGTGTACTACCAAGCTTAATGACAAATGTTGAAGTAGACCTTCTGTCATCCGGATCACCTACCTAGTCAAAGTCTGTAAAAGCAAGAAGATTCAAATTCCTTTCTTTGTTGATCTTAAGGCCATAAGACAATGTGCCTTTGAGATACTTAAGAACCCTCTTCAACGATTGAGCATGTGTTTGTGTTGGTTTGTGCATAAATTGGGACAACTTATTTACTGCAAATGAGATATCTGGTCGTGTCAAGTTTAAGTACTGAAGAGAGCCAACTACCTTCATGTATTCTTCTTCATTCGTTGCTGCAGTGCCATCATTAAGGTTAAGTGGAAATGTTGTAGAGATTGGACTGTTGGCTGACTTGGCACCAGTCATATCTGTCCTGTCAAGAATTTTTGTGATGTACTTTTGTTGAGATAAGAAGAGGCCATTTATAGTTGGTACAACTTCAACACCTAAGAAAAAATTTAGTGTGCCAAGATCCTTTAATGAGAATCGGGCTGCAAGATCCTGTACAAACTGTTGAGTGAATGACTTTTGATTTTCCAGTGAGGATTATGTCATCGACATATATCATGAGCATATAAGCTAGAACATCCCATTTCTTGTATATAAACAGTAAGTAATCTGATTTCGCATTGACAAAGCCATACTGAAGTAGATAATTGCTCAAAGCTGAATACCAAGCTCGTGGAGCTTGTTTTAAGCCATAGATAGCTTTTTGCAGTTTACACAAATCCAGGCTTAGATATATTGATGCGCCAAGGGCTTATCATGGACATGCATATGACAATGGAGATCATGGAAAGGATGAGCATGGAGTGCAAGGAAGCATGGAGAAGCATGAAGATGATGGAGATTTCGTTGAGCATGTTCCAAGCACCAAGAAGATGACATTTGATCCATTAGAGATGCCTATTGGTCCAATGACAAGATCAAGAGCTAAGAGATTCAAGGATGCACTCATGGGCATTGTTCGAAGTCATTTAGATGATATGAAAGTCATTGACACGCCATTGAAGAGCTTTGGTGATGATTTGAGCAAGCATTCATCCATTGATTCCAAGATCATCACCTTACTTGCAATCGATATGACTTAGGGCTTGAATGTATAATTTTGGCCATTGTGGGCTTTATTCTATCTTAGATTAGCTTATTTTTAAGTTTGGATGTTATTTGGGTTTGGCCTTGTTTATATAAGTCCAATCCTTGTTTAAATCTGTCTTTATTTCCTTTTTTAAGTTGGGTTTGGACTAGTTTTAACCTAGCCCATATGTTAGGACGCCCCATAGGTTTTATTTTTGGATATTGGTCAAAACCTAGTACTACATAAAGGTTTTGATCCCTCTTGTAAAGACCTAAGTTAAGTTTTCAATAAAAGTTCAGGTTTATTCACCCAATTGATTATTTAGCTTCATTGTTCTAGTTTGAGCATACTTTAGGGTTCTTCAATCTTGTCGAGTCCTAGCAAATAATTAGGTTGTGATTGCTTAATTATTTGTGAACCTTGTGATTTTAGATTGATAATTGCAGGTCTAATTATCCATCTAAAGGCAACGAACGAAGAGGAAGAGCTAGCTAGGGAAATCGATCTACATCAAATCTAGAAGTTGAAGTTTCAAGTTTATCTTTGGAGGAATTCAAGGGTAGATTTGAATCTAACACAACTAGATTCGTATCAATTGGTATTCAGAGCATAGGTTTTCATCTTCAATCGGTAAATCTATCCTTCTATTCATCATTCATCAAGTTTTTCATCCATCAACATCTTTATTGCAAATCTTCATCTTTCAAAAATTCAGAAAATTCTGATTTTTGTTGTGGATTCAATAGTGGTCGGTTTGCTTTGAAATTTCAGATTTGGATCCCTCATACATCAAGGTTATATCGAAAAATATCAAAAAAATAAAAAAAAGATTTCGACTAGAAACTTGTGATTTTTGTTTTGCATTCGTTCTTGGTCGGAAAAGGCTGAAATTTGATATTTAGTGCTTTTACATAGTGATCTTTCTGGGAAAAATATTGAAAAATTCAAAAAAAAATCAAAAAGAGTTTCATGGGGTTAGGGTTCTTGTTTTTGTGCAATTGATCTAATTTGTGCAATTAACCCTAATTGGAGATATTTGATTGGAATTGAAAGTTTTTTGTTTGAGGATCTTGGGGTACTTTTTCTGCTGTAATTGAAGGTTTAAATTGAAAGATTTCAGTTTGGAGATCACCAATTTCAAGTTGCAAAATAAGTGGTATAACTAGGGTTGAGCTTGAATTCTGTATTGTGTTGTTTTTGATTGGTTTTGTGCAGCAAGTTTTGGCGACACAAGGAGGCTGCAAATTGGTTTGGTTTGATTATTCTAAGATCAATTTTTCCTTTGATTCACATAAGTTGTTGCTTCTAATTGTTTGTTCCTCAAGTAGGTCACGAGAAGAAAGAAGTTACTTTTACAAGTTACTCTTATTAGGCCTATTGAAGCTAAAGTGAGGTCAAAGGCAGATTTGTGTGAGATCATTAAGAGAGCTTAGAGGACCGCCAATCCACTTAGTTTTTGTGTGCAAACATGAGAGCACATTGAGGTATACACACACACACACACACACTTTTGAGGAATTTTTGCTACTAACTTTTCTTTTGTGTAGGTACAATGGGAGATAGAAAAGATGGAGAAAATCAAGCCAATGACTTGGCTACAATGATGCAAACTCTTATGCAAAGAATGGATACCATGTCCACTCAATTTAATCAAAGATTGGATACCTTGGAAGTCTAAAATCAACCAAGGGCTAATGACGCACAAGGCAATGGACAAAGAGAACAACAACAAGCTCAAAGGCAAGTTGCTAGAAGAGATCCAATGGAGAGATTAAGGGAGCAAAAGGCTGGAGGTCAAGCTTACATGGATAACCTACGGCCTAGAAGATGTGGTGATAGAGATGAGCCTAAAGACAACATCAAGTACAAGATTCCTAAGTTCAATGGAAGGGGAACTCCATCAAATTATTTGGATTGGGAATCAAAATTGGATATGTACTTTGACTATCATCCTTATGCCAAAACCAAGAAGGTACGAATTGCTATCCTTGAGTTTGTTGAGAATGCCTTGAATTGGTGGAATCAATTGGTGCAATCTAGGAGAAGAAATTTGGAGAGGCCAATTGAAACATGGGTCGAATTGAAGAATGTTATGAGAAAGAGATTTGTGCCAAGTTACTACATCAATTTTCTTTATCAAAGATTGCAATCATTGAGGCAAGGATCTAAGAGTGTTGATGAATACTATTCGGAGATGATGTTGTTGATGTCTAGGGCTGAAATTGAAGAAGCTCCACAAGCTACAATGGCTAGGTTTCTTGCGGGCTTGAATAGATAAATTCATGATGTAGTGGAGATGCAACAACACTATTATGTAGAGGAGATGTTGCAACATGCTTTGAAGGCCGAAGGTCAAGTCAAAAGAGGAGTTTCGGCCAAGAGGGGTTTTTCATCATCTAGTAACTCATGGAAACCTCCTTACAAGAAAGATGAAGAAACACCAAGCAAGGAGAAGGAGGTGACGCAAAAACAGTTTGTAAGTCCCAAAACCGATTCAAAATCTCCATCTAGTTCTTATTCTAAAACTCACATTAAGTGTTTTAAGTGTCAAGGATTTGGTCACTATGGTAAGGATTGTGTTAATAAGAAGGTGTTTTTTGATGAGCATGGTGAACTTGTGAGTGAAGATGATGAATTCAACTTAGGATCTAATGGAGATGGAGAGGATGAAAGGGAAGAAAATGTGGCTACAAGTGATGATGATGATGAGATACCACCACTTAAGAGTTTGGTTGCTAGGAGAACTTTGAGTGTTTATGTAAGAGGTGATGTGCAAAACCAAAGCGGGAATTTGTTCCATACTAGGTGTTATGTGAATGGGAAGCCTAGTAGTGTGATCATTGATGGCGGGAGTTGTACCAATATTGCTCGTGTCTATTTGGTGAAGGAGTTGCAATTACCCACTACCAAACATCCAAAACCCTATAGTTTAGGTTGGTTCAATGATAGAAAAGAAATTAAGGTTAACAAGCAAGTTTTAGTTTCTCTTTCTTTGGGCAGGTACAAGGAGGACGTTTTGTGTGATGTTTTGCCAATGCTACCATGTCATGTTTTACTTGGTCGACCATGTCAATATGACAACAAGGTGAAGCATGATGGTGAGACAAACAAGTATTCTTTTATGTGTGGTAAGGTTCCTGTTACTTTAGTTCCTTTATCCCCTCAAGAAGCTTTAAAAGATCAAATTAAGTTTAGAGAGGAATTTGCTAAAATGGAAGCTGAATATGGGGCTAAAGAAAAAGAGAAACATGAAACTAATTCTAGTGCTAAATGCGTTGAAAACAATGCTGTTTTGTTTGATAAGAGAACTAATTCTAAGAAAGTTGTTAAGGAGTGTATGTTAGCTACTAAAAGTGAGATTAAGAGTGCTTTGCATGATAATTCTGTTTTGATCTTGCTTTTGCTTAAAAATACACTTATGGGCACTAACAACTTGGCTGGAGAACTTCCAATTGTTTCTCTTTTGAGTGATTATGTAGATGTGTTTCCTGAGGAAATTCCTAGTAGATTGCCACCAATTAGAGGGATTGAGCATCAAATTGACTTCATCCCTGGGGTGCAAATACCTAATAGGCCAGCCTATAAGACAAATCTTGATGAGACCAAGGAATTGGAGAAACAAGTTGGAAAATTGCTTGAAAAAGGATATGTGCGATACAAGAAAGGTAAGGTCTTATGCACTATCAAGAAGGTATGTACTGCTTTCCACACTTGATTCTAAATTTCTAGGATTTGAGTACATTAAAGACTTGTATGCTATGGATGTTTACTTTGGTGAAATCTATAAGGCATGTGTGAAATCTGGTTTTGGAAAGTACTATATGCATGCTGGATTTTTGTTTAAATAATTTAGATTGTTTACTCCATATTGTTCTATGCGTGAGTTGTTATTGAGTGGGTACCATCAAATTCACATGAAAAAGGGTGATGCCTATCAACCACATTTTATGGGTACATTTGATAGGTTTTCTAAGATGACACACTTTATTGCATGTTCTAAAACTGATGATGCCATTAATGTAGCTAACTTATTCTTTAGGGAGATTGTTAGATTGCATGGAATGCCTAGAACCATTGTTTCTGATAGAGATGCTAAGTTCTTAAGTCACTTTTGGAGAACTTTATGGGCTAAGTTAGGTACTAAGTTGATGTTTTCAACAACTTGTCATCCTCAAACTGATGGTCAAACTGAAGTTGTTAATAGGACTTTGTCAATCTTGCTTAGAGCTTTGATTAAAAAGAACTTAAGAACTTGGGATGATTGTTTGCCTCATGTTGAATTTAAATACAATAGAAGCATACATAGTACTACTGGTTATTCACCTTTTGAAATTGTGTATGGTTTTAATCCTTTAACTTCTTTGGATTTGATGAGTTTACCTTTGAGTGTGCAAGTTAACATGGATGGTAAAAGGAAGGTCGATTATGTTAGAGAGCTTCATGAGAAGGTTAGAGTAAACATTGAAAAGAAGACTCAACACTACATGAAGATAGCTAACAAGGGGTGCAAAAAAGTTATCTTTGAGCCTGTAGATTGAGTTTGGTTGCATCTAAGGAAGGAGAGATTTCCTGAGAAGAGGAAGTCTAAGCTTTTACCACGTGGAGATGGTCCATTCCAAGTGTTGGAGAGGATCAATAGCAATGCCTACAAGCTAGATCTTCCTAGTGAGTATGGTAATATGAGTGCTACTTTTAATGTTGTTGATTTGTCTTTATTTGATAATGATGCAGATTTGAGGACAAATCTTTTTCAACGGGGAGGGAATGATGCGCCAAGAGCTTATCATGGACATGAAGATGACAATGGAGATAATGGGAAGGATGAGCATGGAGTGCAAGGAAGCATGGAGAAGCATGAAGATGATGGAGATATCGTTGAGCATGTTCCAAGCACCAAGAAGATGCCATTTGATCCATTAGAGATGCATATTGGTCCAATGACAAGATAAAGAGCTAAGAGATTCAAGGATGCACTCATGGGCTTTGTCGAAGTCATTTAGATGATATGAAAGTCATTGATGCGCCATTGAAGAGCTTTGGTGATAATTTGAGCAAGCATTCATCCATTGATTCCAAGATCATCACCTTACTTGCAATCAATATGACTTAGGGCTTGAATGTATAATTTTGGCCATTGTGGGCTTTATCCTATCTTAGATTAGCTTATTTTTAAGTTTGGATGTTATTTGGGTTTGGCCTTGTATATATAAGTCCAATCCTTGTTTAAATCTGTCTTTATTTCCTTTTTTAAGTTGGGTTTGGACTAGTTTTACCCTAGCCCATATGTTAGGACGCCCCATAGGTTTTATTTTTGGATATTGGTCAAAACCTACGACTATATAAAGGTTTTGATCCCTCTTGTAAAGACCTAAGTTAAGTTTTCAATAAAAGTTGAGGTTTATTCACCCAATTGATTATTTAGCTTCATTGTTCTAGTTTGAGCATACTTTAGGGTTCTTCAATCTTGTAGAGTCCTAGCAAATAATTAGGTTGTGATTGCTTAATTGTTTGTGAATCTTGTGATCTTAGATTGATAATTGCAGGTCTAATTATCCATCTAAAGGCAACGAACGAAGAAAAAGAGCTAGCTAGGGAAATCGATCTACATCAAATCTAGAAGTTGAAGTTTCAAGTTGATCTTTGGAGGAATTCAAGGGTAGATTTGAATCTAACACAACTAGATTCGTATCATATATCATGGATCAAAGGAGGTTAATACCTCTTTTTTGAGTTTAGCTTGTAGAAAGGCATTATTTACATCAAATTGATGTAGTGGCCTGTGATTCAAGACAGCCAGGCACAATATTGTCCTCACTGTGACAGGCTTCACAACAGGAGAAAAGGTCTCATTGAAATCCAACCCAGGCCTCTGAGTGAATCCTTTAGCAACCATACGAGACTTGTATCTCGATATGGAACCATCAGAGTTCCTCTTAATTTTGAATATCCATTTGCACTTTATTCTGGTTCTGTTTGATGGAGGTGACACCAGAGTCTATGTTCCATTCTTTTCCAGAGCATGAAGCTCCTCTAGCATTGTTACTTTCCATTCAGGTGACTTGATGGCCATTGTTGCACTGGTAGGCTCAATAAGTTGAGGTATTGGATGCTTGGTTGCAGTGAACATCTTTTTTAGTTTGAAAATATTATTTTGTGACCTTGTCACCACGGCATGAGTTCTCTGAGGAATAGGATTAGTAGGAACAATAATAGGTAATGACTCAGGGGTTTGAAAGAAGAACTTGTTACCTCATTCTCACTAGCTGCATTCGAGACTTGCACTGGAGAGTTGTGAGAGATGGGATTGGAAGGAACTGCATTTGCTTCTGAGTTGATGGCACACTAGGCAAAACTATTGTGACTGGAACATTAGAGTATGACTCAATATGTGAAAGAACATCAGATGGAGGAGAGCTCGAAGTTGTGAATCTGTTGAATGGAAATTACCTTTCATCAAACAAAACATGCCTTGATGTGTATATCCTTTGGGAGTTAGGTTCTAGGCAGTAATAGGCACTCTGATGCTTTGAGTACCCAAGAAAGATACATGGCTTGGACTTTGGTTCGAGTTTGTGAGAATTGTAAGGTTTGAGCCACGAACAGCAAAGACAACCAAAGGATTTTTGTTTGGTGTAGTTGGGTGTTTGTTGAAATAGCATTTCAAAAGGACTTTTGTGATTCAATATTGGTGTTGGAAGTCTATTCAGAAGGTATACAGCTATTAAAAAGGCAAATGGCCAATAGGAAAGTGGCATGGAGGCCTGATGAAGTAAGGTTAGGCCAGTCTCAACAATGCTTCGATGTCTACTTTCAACAACAACATTATGTTGTGGTGTATGTGGAGGTGATTGTAAATGTTGAATTCCAGCAGATTCAAGTAGTGATTTCAACTTCTCAAACTCTCCCCCGCAATCTGAGTACAAAGTCAAAATTGGCTTGTCAAAATATTTTTCAACAACAGTTCGAAATTTGACAAAAACTGAGTAAACTTCAGATTTCAGTTTGAGAGGATATAGCCAAGTATATTTGGTAAAATGATCAACAAAGGCAACATAGTACCTATAACCATTGATGGAACAAATCTTACTAGGACCCCAAACATCAGCATAAACAACTTCTAAAGGACGAGAAGAAGTAATTGAGGATGTAAAAAATGGAAGTTTGTGCATTTTATTAACTGAGCATGAATTACACAAACACTTAGACTTCTTGTCAGAACAAGGAAGTGACATGAATTAAACAGAAAACTTTGAATTTTTGTTGACGGATGTCCTAGCCTCTGGTGCCAGATATTTGAAGTAGTCTTGGTTCCTACAAATGCAAGAGCATTGTTTGAAATAACTGGCTTTGCTGACTGAAACTCATAAACCCCACTACTCTGGCCTTTTGCCAGTGCCTGTCTCGAACGCAGATCCTTTTACAAGATAGTGACATGGAAAAAATTCAACAGAAGCTCTATTAGTTTTGCAAAATTTATTGATAGAAATCAAATTTCTACTAGCTTTTGGAACACATAGCACATCATTTAGTTTAAAGGATGAATTTTGCAAAGGTAGAGAGGTAGAACCAGTGTGAGAGATGTTGAGGCCAGTACCATTACCAATGACAAGTTCATCAGGTCCAGCATACTTGTCAACAATGTCTAAGTTGCTCAGGTCTGAGGTCACATAATGTGAGGCCCCTGTGTCGAGGAGCCAGTTTGTTGAAGGCTTAGAAGCTGATGATTTGGCCACATGAACTGATGGTTGGCCATTCTATTTTGGCCTAAGTTCACAGTAACTTTTGGCTGAGTGCCCTGGTTTGTCACAAATCTGGCAAACTATTTTGTAGTTTGAGAAGTTTCTTCTCTTCATTGGATTGATATAGCCACTGTTAGTACGATTGTAAGAGAAATTCTTATGCACTTTCCTGTTATTTGGATATCTCTGACCAACATATGCATTGTGGGTTGCAGCTTCAGTTGAGTTTTGCTTTTGAATAACACCTTCATATTCAATCATTTTGTCCAGCAACTCTTCAAATGATATTTGACTCTCACGAGCCCTAATAGCAGCAGCTATCTCTTTAAATTCAAGTCCAATTCCATTCAAACATGGATCACCAAGTCATCCTCGTGAACAGGGGAATTAATTAAGGCTAACTCATCTGCAGTGTGCATGATGTGCTGAAAGTAGTCTTGCACATTCCTTGAACCTTTAGGTTGAAGAAGCTTCTCTCGCAACTGCATCATGCGAAATCTTGATCTATTCGCATACATTGTCTGGATCTTGTCCCAAGCACTCTTGGATGAAGTGCAAGACGCAAAGAAAAGGACAACAGTCTCGGTAGCTGAGGCTATAATGCCATGAAGCAACAACTGGTCTTGCTGAATCCAGTGATCATATGCTGGATTTGGGTTTGAAATAGCAGGATTATCAAAAGAAGGTAAGTGAGAAGGTGGACAAGGCTTTGATCCAATAATAAAGCCTGTGAGTCTATGACCAGTTAACAACGATGTGAATTGTGCTCGCCAAGAAGGAAAGTTTTAAGGACTGAGTTTGATAGGCAATTGAGCCGCTGCATTTATAGTGATAAGGGAGGGAAGACCATTTGTTTGATTAATAGAATGACTATTTGTGTTGAGGATGGTGGGAATGGTGGATGAGGATGTAGAAGATTGAGTCAACATTGATAGGGAAGAGGAAAGGAAAGATAGAGAGAAGAGAAAAGATAAAAAAAAAAATCAGTGATTTTTGCTAGCTCTTGATACCATAACGAGTAACAGAGTTTGAGAAATAATTTTTGGAACTGGAAGCTTGATTTCATTATGTAATTGTATGGTATTTAACAAGTAGTATAGGTTAGGATAAAGATAAGGTTGTGTGTTTAAATGATGTACTAATTCTGCAAGTGCACAGAGTCAGTTGAAGTAATAAAATCCTAGAGTAATCCAGGTGTCGAACCCACAAGGAACAAGAAATTTCTATTGCAATTAATTCTATCAAGAGAAGGAAAATTGAGAGTGATCAAAGCAATTTAAATTAAAAACAATGAAATTATAAAAGCAGAGAATTAAATAAGATTTGAAAACAATAATTAAAAGACTTAGGGCTTCAGGTTTCACCTAATTGGGAAATCAATAATTAACCTATGAATTGAATTGATGCAAAGTTGAAATAGGATTACACTTAATTACCTATGCGCTCTGTCAAGTCTCCACAAGAATATCTAATTAATGAAATTTACTATATGTCGATGTAAACCTAATTAACTAGATTCATTAAGAACAAGTAATCAATAATCTATCAAATTAGCCTAGGATTCATGTCTGATCCAGTCTAACCTGTTTGTTTTCCTAGTGCACAGATTATGCTTCACCCGTCAATACATGACACAATCCCTAAGATAAACTATATGATGGCCAGACATATAATTTGTATGAAGAACAAGAAAAACAAATCCAACTTAAAAAGATCAATTGAAAACATAAAATCAAATATTAATCCCTAATTGGCTACACCTAAAACCCTAATTAGGGATTTAACTATTCATGCTCATGAAAAATAAAAACATGAACTATTGTAAAATAAATAAAGAACATGAGAGAGGAAGAAAAACTCCCTAAAGTTGTCTACAAGAAAGTAGAAGAGAATTGTAGCAAAAATTGTCTTCTAAAATTGTCTGTTGTTCTAAGTACAAAGCCTCCCTTTATATAGGGGTTAAAATTCTAAACCTAAAAGAAATAGGAAAAATAAAATAAAGATTACAAATAATTAATAAATCCTAAAGGGACCATAAATAAGTGGAATCTGACTTTAGTTGGCCCATAATTCGTAGAAAATAATTATTGGTTGAAAATAGGTGAAATCCCATAAAAGTAGGATAAAAACTGGTCAAAATCGGGTCCAGACGGCGCACCTGCGCGCATCCAAAGCCTGCCCGCTCGCGACTTATCCCAGGAGGAAATCTGACGCTAAAAATAGGCTTGCCCGCGCGCGGGCTACAAGAGAAGCTTTCACGCCAATCTCAATTTCAATTTGCCTTGGTTAAATTTCATATTTGTGCTTCCAGCTTCCATTTTCTTTCAATTTGGTCTCTTCACAAAGTCCTCAATTAAGCCTATGGAACAAAATAAAAGGAAATTAAGCACCAAATAATTAAAATTGATAAAAAAATAACACCAAAATTAACACCAATAATTATGTAAATTATGCACTTATCAAATTCACCCACACTTAGTTCTTGCTAGTCCCTTAGCAAGCTAAACTAAAACTAAACCTAAAATATGATATTGATTCCACTTTCGTAGGTGTATGGCGGCACTTAGAACGTGACGCAAGCCTTTAAACCCCTATGTGAACATAGTGGAGGAATTATAGTCTCTTGAGGGTTTATCGATACCCACAAACAGTGCTACATATAAAAGTTAGTTCCAAAAACAATTTAAGAACAATTTTCAAAAATTAATTTAAGTAAAGTAGGCTGCAAACTTCAAAGGGTTGAATGCTTCTCAAAACAAGTCATTATCTAACAAAAGTAAAGCACAAATGGTTAACTCATCATCCAAATCATTTGCCTCAAAAGAGCAAGAAGAAAACAAATTTTAAGAGCTACTTATCATAGGCTTGTATCTCATCTACATCTCTACTACAACCATATCAAACCACTAACCAAATATATATGCATGTGTATGAGTTGAAAGGTCTTTATAAGGGTTGTAATGGGGCCAAGGGACAGTGAGTTAAGAAAGAAAGGATAAGAAAAATCAAAGTATTCAAGAATTTAGTAGAGCATAACTATTCCATCAAATAATCAAAAGCTTATTTAATCTTGTGATAACTCTTCCTTCACCGCAATTCCACTAATTCTACAAAATTTCTTTTCTTTCTTGAACAAAATAGTGCAAATTTCATTTAGAGTGTTCCATTTTTCACTTTTTTTTCTTTTTTTTTCATTTTCTAGAGGGACAATGTCTTAGACATCTCTTCTCCCCTTTTATTTGGAAACAACTCACTTACAACAATTTTTAGACACTTCACTATCCATCATGTCACTTTCACATTCCACTAATTTCCCCCACACTTATCTTGATCTTAATATTTCTTCATCAACAATAAAAAGAGCACTAAAAATTGAAATCAACAATAAGGCTCAAGAATTTTAGCCTTCCACCATCCATTAGAACAAATAATTTACAAGTTATGCTCTAATTAGGGATTGTGTCATGTATTGACGGGTGAAGCATAATCTGTGCACTAGGAAAACAAACAGGTTAGACTGGATCAGACATGAATCCTAGGCTAATTTGATAGATTATTGATTACTTGTTCTTAATGAATCTAGTTAATTAGGTTTACATCGACAGATAGTAAATTTGATTGATTAGATATTCTTGTGGAGACTTGACTGAGCACATAGGTAATTAAGTGTGATCCTATATCAACTTTGCATCAATTCAATTCATAGGTTAATTATTGATTTCCCAATTAGGTGAAACCTGAAGCCCTAATTCTTTTAATTATTGTTTTCAAATCTTATTTAATTCTCTACTTTTATAATTTCATTGTTTTTAAATTTAAATTGCTTTGATCACTCTCAATTTTCCTTCTCTTGATAGAATTAATTGCAATAGAAATTTCAAAACTTGTAGATTAAGACTCAAGATAATTTCAAAACTTGTAGATTAAGGATAAAAACTTGTCAAAATCGGGTCCAGACGGTGCACCTACGCGCGTCCAAAGCCTGCCCGCTCGCGACTTATCCCAAGAGGAAATCTGACGCTAAAAATAGGCTTGCCCGCGCGCGGGCTACAAGAGAAGCTTTCACGCTAATCTCAATTTCAATTTGCCTTGGTTAAATTTCATATTTGTGCTTTCAGCTTCCATTTTCCTTCAATTTGGTCCTTTTTCTTCACAAAGTCCTCAATTAAATCTATGGAACAAAATCAAAGGAAATTAAGCACCAAATAATTAAAATTGATAAAATTAACACCAAAATTTACACTAATAATTATGTAAATTATGCACTTATCATTAAAATACAAGACTTAGCTAACTATACAACTAAGTCAGAATAAAATCTTAACAATTTGGATTTGAATTTCCATTCAAATTCTTTCCACTGATACTAGACTTGCACGTGTAGTCTGCTAAACTCCACTAACGATGTATTGAATAATTTTCCATTAATTAATTCTCTAAGGTTTGATTTAACATTGCGTTCGGAGATAAAAAAAAAAGTTATTTTTCACCTTAAACGCAATACCATTGTAGCTAGGAAGCTGAAAATAGATTCCTTGGTAAGCTCAAAAGCGAAAAAAAAGCTAGGTAGCCAAACACCCAACTCCAGCTTGTAAGGGAAGGAAGCAATTTTAATAGGGTAATTATTTGATACAGTGTTAGTGTAAATTTTAGATTCCACAAGCGAGATGAGAAGTTGACACATGTCCATTTTTTGAATTAATTTTGTTTTTAAAATTCAAAATTATTCCCTAGAGGACACATGTCAACCCTTAAACCCCGCATGTGTAGTCTGCTAAACTCCACCGACAGTGTATTGACTTTCCTTTTAAAAGTTGCCCAAACACTTTCTCCAAAAATTAATTTGCTAGCCTTGATCCAATTGTATTTGTGTTGTTACACCTCCGACTAGGGCTGCAAACGAGCCGAGCTCGAACGAGTTTGAACACAAACTCAGGTTTATTCGCGAACATTTTGTTTTGTTCAAGCTCGGTTCGTGTTCGTTTAAATATTTTGGTGTTCGTTCGAGCTCGGCTCGTTTAAAATTTAGAGTGTTTGAAGCTCGTTCAAGCTCGGCTCGTTTAAGAAAATGTTCGTGAACATCAAACGAACATGTTAACGAACAATAATTGAACATTTTTACAATTGAAATTGTTCATAAACAAAAAAATTGTTCATGAACAATGTAATAATTCCCTATCAAATGAACAAAAAACGAACAAAATATTATATAATTATATATATATTATATAATAATTAAATTTTTTAATTTAAATATATTAGATAATAAAATATTATTATTTTTATAATTTTTATTAATAATATATATTATTATTAATATATAAATAATTATATAATAAATGAATGAACGTTCGATTATTATATAAACGAACAATAAACGAGTCTGTTCGTGAACACTTAAATGAACAATAAACGAGTATGTTCGTGAACATAAACGAACTGAACATATCTTGTTCAAGCGCTCGTTTAATAAATGAACACTAATTTTTTGTTCAAACTCGTTTGTTAACTAAATAAACGAATATAAACGAGCTTTAATCGAACCCGTTCACGAGCTATTCATTGAACTCGCTGTTCATTTGCAGCCCTACCTCCGACCCAACAAGCACTCTAGGCCCGGGAAAAATGGTTTCTAGCCCAATTACTAAATCCGACCCTAACAATATACCAATACCAACTCACGGTATATAAAAGTTTACCGCAGCAAATACCTTTTCGTGGCACTCGCATTGTATGCCTGGCACGTTGATCAATGGTGCTTGTCATTGGTTGGGAAACTTAAAACAACAAGGACAAGGAAATGATGAACTAATTCCTCCGGTCAGAGAATATGAGGATTTGGTTTATTTGATTTCTGTAAATGATGGCAAGTTAAACTTATGGGTGATGAAGGAATTTGGTGTAGCCCAGTCTTGGGTTAAACAGTTTACCATACAAGTAACGGTTGGAGAACCTGAGATAATGGATCATTTTCAAGTAATTGGCTTCAGAAATAATGGACAAGTTCTAGTCGTAAATACGATCCCCTTAAACAGAAGGGTTATTTGCTATGATTCCAAGGGGAAAAAATAGAGCAGCATGGATGATCGACTCAAAATTAACCCTATTTTTATGGTCATTTTTCTATGCTTTTTCGTATTTTATGTGTGATTTAACTCTATTTTACAAGTATTTGTGTTTTTAGGTCTTGAAGAGAAGAAAAGTTAAAATTGTTGTTTTTCACTATTTTTGGAGCTAAATTGATGGCTTTTCACACAAATATGGACTTAGCATTTTTGAGTGAAGATTTAGAGATTCGAAGTTCATGATTGAAGATTAGTTGAAGATGATTTCAAGTCATGAAGATTAATGAAGAAATATTTCAAGGAGAAAGAACTAAGGATCAAGCTTAAATCGCGAAGGAATGAAGACATGCTTTGGAGAGACCTTAAAGACATGGACTTATGAGTATTTTACATGGGAGAATAACCAGTCCAGCTGGGCCCACTTTGGGTCGGTTCCCCAATCTGTGCCGCACAAGCCCAAAAAAATCTCCAATTCCCGCAACCCTTTTCCTAGTTGGATTAGGATTTCACACAGTCTCGGTAAAAAGACCATAACTTTTGACTCGGACCTCCAAAAAATGCGTGTGAATATACGTTGGAAAGAGGACTCCTAGATCTACAACTTCGCTTTGAAGCCCAAAGCCCAATTCTGCCATGTTCGAGTCCAAAATTGATGTCGAAGTTCCTGATCAGTAGCAGTTTTTCCAGAAATCCGATTATTACTCTAAGTCAGCTCAAGGAAGACCTTTAATGCAACTTGGTGACCAAGTTAGAGTCCAAACCGACCTAGGAAGCTGTTTAGGTTAAATCCTAAGTCTATATGGAGTCTAATTAGTCCACTATAAATACCCACCTTATGTTAACCCTAGATAACACAATTTTATAATTCACAATTCTCTTCATCTATTTTTCTTCTAGTTTTTAGTTTTCTCTCTAGTTTTAGAAGAGGGTGTCGACACCCTCTCTAAAGGTGTCGACAACCCTAGTTGATGCCAAGGAGAGATTTCACCCTAAAGTTTGTAATTTTTCTTAAGTTTCTCATGGATTTTTTCAAATCCATGAGTAGCTAAATTCTTAATACTTTTTATCCTTCGGTGATTTCAATCAAATAATTAGGGTGAGATTTGTGTGCTTATAATTTGACTAGTTAAAGCACGTGCGCTGCACGTATGTTAATAATTGATAAATCATATATTCCACACATGCGTACTTTTCATTTTCATAAATTTTGATTAATTAATCATCAAAATCTGGTCATTTAGTTTACAGAGATTTGAAATAATAAATCTCATTGAACGAACAAAAAAAAAATCTTAAATTATTATACAATTATGGTTATCTTCAATAATGAAGGAAGGTTATCAATTTTCTTATTTGAATTTACTAAAAAAACTACAGGGCTATTAAGAACGAAAGTTAAACATTAATCAATTAAGAAGGTTATCGATCTCTGATGCAAAAAAAAAAAAGAAAAAAAGAAAAAGAATAAGATTATCAATTTCCTCATCAAATGTTCATTAAAAAGCTATTTAAGTTATCAAAGGTTTTTGAATGTTATCAATAAATTCAGTAATTAACCTTATACTGTTAGTAATTTTAGTAGCCTTTTATCAATAATGGCATTTGCCAATGTTCTTCTTTAAGGTTGTTAAAAAAGTTATAAAGGTTATAAAAATTTTTATAGTATAAGGTAATTTAGTAACCTAACATCTTTAATAAATTTAGTAGCATTTTATCAATTTAATGAGGAGTATAATTTTCATATCTAAGATTAGTAAAAAAAGTTGTGAAGATTATAAAAAAAAAAAAGAAGCTATAGTCCTATCAACAAATTCAGTAACCTTATGTTTTTATTACTTTTAATAATTTTCGTCAACTATGAATGTTATTAATCTTGTAATCTAAAATTACTAAAAAAATTATAAAAGGTATTAAAATAGCTATAATGCTCTCTACAAACCTAATTGCGCTCTTGGATAATTTTAGTAACTTTTTATATATATAAAAAAAAGTTATGAATTTTCTTATTTAAAACTATTTAAGATTATATCAAAATAACTATAATATTTGCTATCAAATAAGTTTTGAATGCTACTACTATATTCTAACTTGTACAAAAAAAAATCCCATTAAAATCACTTAATCCTAATTAATCCATAATGGGGAGGGAATAATAAATACTTTTAAGGTTGTTTCCTTCCTCTTTTCATCTTATTTTTTTCTCTTCTAAACCCTTTTTTGAAGAACTTCTCACCAATATTCATGATACGTAGGAAAATTTATTGGTTTAACAATTGAAACTTATCTAAAATTTCAAACTATGAAACTCTTGAAATGGATGAGAATCAGCTTTTTATTTTTAATTGAATGCGGCAAGTATCGTTTTTGGAATATAGAAAGCTCGATTTTTCTTTCTTCTTCTATTTTTGGATTTCATATTCTTTTACAAAATTAATTCGTTTTCACCTCAAATTAAATATTTCGAAATTTTTTAACATCAATTAAGGCAAAGTTGTAAAGAAACTTACAATATTTTTTCTTGATTTTATGTTGCATCTATTGCATTTTATTATTACTTTTATGTTTAATTAGATAACTTTAGTTAGAATTAATCCAGTGTTGTTACATAGATAGTATTATTAATCAAATATCAAGTGACATGGTCTTTATTAGATGCATAAAAAAAGACGTTTTCGGACCGAGGCTTATCGAGTGACATGTTTTTTTATTAGATGTCTAAAAAAGACGTTTTAGGACCGATGCATGATGCTATCAACAAATTTAACAACCTTAATTATATTCTTAATTGATATCTTACATCTTTAGTAAGTAATTAATACTAATTTTCTTACATAAGTAACCCAAAAAAAAAAGCCTTTAGAGGTTATTAAGAAGGTTACGATGCTATCAATAAAAATTAAGTAACCTTAAATCCTTAGTAACTCAAGTAATAAGATAGCTATCAATTCTCTTACGTAAAATTACTAAAAAACTTGTATTGGTTATCCAAATTCCAAAAAGGTATTTTACAGTCTACTATTTTTAATAACCTTACATTATTAGTAATATTGGTCGCTGATTAATTTTCTTATCTAAGATTACTTAATTAAAAGGTTATAAAAGTTATGAAAACATTATAGTACTATCTAGATTCTAATAATCTTACATCCTTATTAATTTTAGTAACTTTTTATGATCAATAATGAAGGTTACCAATTTAATTACTTAAGTAATCTACTAAAAAGGCTAAAAAAGTTATTAAAATTGTATTTACCAATCCTTACATTCTTTTTTTTTTTACCGAAAAACATTATAGTACTATCTAGATTCAAGTCATCTTACATCCTTATTGAAGACCGGGTCGGGGTTGGCATCCTGAGGCCGTAGTTACTGCCATCTCTTTTACTTTCTGGTACTTTTGTAGCAAAAAAAAGTCATCTTACATCTTTATTAATTTTAGTAACTTTTTATGATCAATAATGAAAGTTACCAATTTAATTACTTGAGTAATCTACTAAAAAACTATAAAAGTTTTTAAAATTGTATTTACCAATCCTTACATTCTTAATAACATTAGTAAACTTTCATCAATGATGAAGATTTACCATTTTTTTCCTCAAAAGTTACCGAAAAAACTATAATGATCATAAAAATGTATTGTACTATCAACTAATTTAATGACCTTACACTATAAAGATACGTACAGTACTGATTTTCTTATCTAAGATTAATTATTTAAAAGGTTATGGAAAACATTATAGTACTATCTAGATTGAAAGAAACTTACATCCTTATTAATTTTAGTAACCTTTTTATCATCAATAAAGTGTTACAAATTTTATTACTTAAATTTACTAAAAATGCTATAAAAGTTATTAAAATTGTATTTACCAATCATTATTTTTTTTAATAACATTAGTAAACTTTCATCAACGGTGAATATTTGCCATTTTTTTCTCAAAAGTTACTGAAAAACCTATAATGATCACAAAAGAGGTATAATACTATCCACTAATTCAATAACCTTACATCTTTTGTGATTTTGGTTATCATATTTCTTATTACATTTTTTGTAATTTTGATTATCATATTTCTCCAAAATCTTACAATTCAATCAAACATACCCAGACCTGTAAGTCAAATTTCCATATAAGGTTATAACTTATAACTAAACTTAATGCAACATAAGGAAGTACAAAATTAGGTGTACAAAATTGGTTCCTAGTTACTAATTCATATGTCCTTCCTTTTTTTGGTGATAGAGAAATAATTTATATACTATATATGCGAATCTTTGGCAAGTTGAAGTAAAATTAAAATTGATATCTCGTTATAACTCTACCAAATTAATGAATGATCAATGTGATCTAAAATAACATAGCAAAAAGGTAATGATCTTATTTAAGGTTACAAAAAAAAACTATAAATGATACATTAAAAAGGACATTATACTACTTTCTAACTTAATTTTTTTTTAGATAACTTTCATCTAATTTAATAACCTACATTCTTAGCAATTTTGGTTATCAAATTTTTCGTTTATACTTACTAATTAGAAAGCTAAACTATAGTATTATATCAAGAAATGTAGCAACCTTACATGCTTAATAACTTTATCAATGGTGAATGTTATTAATTTTTTAAGTCTAAGATTACTAACAAAGTTGTAGTGAATAAGATACAATACATTATTATTATATATAAAACTATACCAAAAAAAAGTTGAACATTAGTGCTTGATTTATTAAATTAAACTAGATCAATGTCAAACAAAATTTCAAAATTATAAAAGATATTAAAGATCCGATTTATTTATCAATGATGAACGTTGTTAATTTTTTAAGTCTAAGATTACTAACAAAGTTGTAGTGTATAAGATACAACATATTACTATTATATATATATAGAACTATACCAAAAAAATTAGTTGAATATTAGTGGTTGATTTATTAAATTAAATTAGATCAATGTCAAACAAAATTTGAAAATTATAAAAGATATTAAAGATCCGATTTATTTATTATTAAGGAAACAATATTTCATTTTTTTTTGGCCAACAAAACAATATTTCTTTTTAGTCAATACGTTTGCACAAATAGCTAAGAATTTGAATTAAAAAATATCTAAGAATTTAATTAATATAAGGATTTCAGTTATTATAGTATTACATTTAATTAATGTAAGTATTTTAGTTATTATATATATTACATAGGAATTAAAAATTAATTGAAATAAGGGTGCGGTAAAAGAAATTATAAATTTTAATATAATAATATATTTAATTTAATTGATAAATGAAATTACATATTGAACCTTAAAAGTTTAATTTGATAAATACATGTATACCCTTTAAATGAATACTAAACTTTTAAAATTAAAAAGGTTATTTTAGATATTTCAGATCAATGATTTTGAAGTTTAGACTTTGATAAATGAAATTACATATTGAACCTTAAAAGTTTAATTTGATAAATACATGTATACCCTTTAAATGAATACTAAACTTTTAAAATTAAAAAAGGTTATTTTAGATATTTCAGATCAATGATTTTGAAGTTTAGACTTATATAGTATATAGATATTTGTTCTTGGTTTTATAGTTTGCTAATCTCTGTTTTATTTTATGATCTTGATAATTATTGTTCAATTGTTGTATGTGGCCAGTATTGATATAATTGGATAGATCTATAGTTAAATCAAGTTTAGGACGATCCATCCAACTTTGATTGTGAGGTAACAATTGGGAGCGAACGATCCATTCCTTCCAAGGGATTGATAAACCTAATTAATTCTTGACTGTGATATGCTTGAGTTAATAAGTTTGGTTATACTTGTTATGCATGTGTGAATTATTGTTCATAATGCTTTATTCTTAGCAATCTTTAAGCCCGATCCAGGAAATTGATTGTTAAGAATAAAAGGGATAATCTAATCCCGATCCAGGAAATCTTATCTAAAATACATGTTAGGGATTTATCTTTAGACCAATTATTTAATTGAGAATAAAATATTAAATTCATCTTTTAAATCAAGGATCCATAGTTAAATTGATTGAAATCTACCATTGGAGAAGAAGTATGCTTTTAATTATTGTTTTCTTTAATAATTGCCATAGTTTAGATTTAGATTTAATTTAGTTTTACTTTATTTTTAGATTAATTATTTTCTTCATAATTGGTATTTTTAATCCCCTCTGTTTTTGAGTGATTCTTAGTGAAGATTTATCTTTGGATAAGTCTATTCCCCTTCTCTGTGGGATTCGACCCCTGCTTGCCCTATCTGCTTAGTTAGGATTTTGTGGGGATTATTTTATAATTTGCTAACGACCGATCAATGGAATATCATGTCACTTTTTTGAAGCCATTAATTTCAAGGAGAGCTTTGTTTCACTGACTGGAGAAATCGGTTATTAATTTGCAATTCACTTAGCTGATAGCTCACAACTCTGTGTTTCACGAGTGTACCAAACACATAGAGATTGATTGCCATAGAGCCGCTTTCTTCTAATATCTTTGTATCTTCATTATCCAAAAACATTCAATTTTCCTTTTGAATTTTTATGATTTTGTTTTGCTGCACTGTTTTCCCTTTTGAATTTTGTATGATTCTGGTTTATTGCACTATATATTTATGCAAATTTCTTTCCAATTTTACTATTAACTAATGTAAATGTAATACCATGTCTTATGATCCTGCCTGCGAACATGTTAATTTAATCCTTCTTAATTTTGATTGACAACAAGTAAAACTTATAATCTTACAAGAGTGATCTGTTTTGGATGTTGTGGTAACCTAAAAAACAGAGCAATTTTTAATATCAAGCTTCTTTCTTTTAATGCCCTATTGATGCCAATTAGTGCAAGTTTTCTTTTCCCTAATGATGGATTGATCTTCCTCATTGTACTGCAATTAATTAGATACCATTACAAAATATATACTCCATTATATATATGTGCTGGTTTCCTTTGAATAAATTTTCAAGTTTATAACTTTTTTTATGATGATCCTTTTAGATAATTTAAGAAGTGCGATTAAGGATGAAAAAGAAGGGGAAATGCTTATGTTTTTTATTCAATAGAAGGATCAAATAATTTGGAGGGCTTTAATATTCACAACTACGTTTGAAAAAGATTATTATCAAGTTAAAAATATCCATATTCCGGGGGTACCCATGATAAAAAATCAAATAAAAATTAAATTTGAATATCAAAATTAATAAAAGAATATAAAAGTAGTAAATTACAAAAAAGGGCAGCAGGAAAAGTAAGGGAGGAAATTCATCGATGACCTTTTTAGTCACCCGAAAAGTGAGAAAAGACAAAAAAAAAGCCAAAAGGAGGCACCACATTAATCCTCAATTTGGCTTTTAAGTAATTTTCATAGTCACTAAAAATAATACTCCCTCCGTCCCATATTATCTGTTCCTTTTGGGTCAAATCAATCATACATTTGACCTTTAGTTACAAAAAATTATATATATACAATCAAATTTTTAAAAAATATGTTTTGAAAAGTTTAAGACTTAACTTAATTAAAACATAAATTTTTAAAATTTGTTTTTATATAATTTCTTTATAATTAAAGGTCAAAATTAGGAAACTTTGACCAAAATGGACAAATAATATGGGACGGAGGGAGTATATAATATATAATTTTGAAATTATAATATAAAATATTAATAAGGTTAAAATAGTAATCAAATTAAAATAAATATAAATAAATAGTGTGTGATCAAATCAAATTTTGGTTTACACCAAATTAACTCTCCATATAATCAAAATTGTACGGATTGCAATTTTCACGTAATTTCGATGTAAAACTCGATTAGGATTTCAAATTTCAATATATGACTAAAATTTGTTAAGCTTCATGTTTAACAACAATGATCATATATATGTATGTGAAAGTATAAATTTAGTAACTTATTTGAATGCAATATATAAAAAGTAGAAGTTGAAAATTTACCAACTTTTTTGAAAGTAGACACTATCAGATTCAATCCTTGCACTGAGAATCTCTAACTTTTTTTTTTTTTGGCAGTATGAGAATCTCTAATATAAGTTGGCAAAAGTGGTGGGTAGCCCTTTTCCCCCCATGTCTCCCCTGTATTGAAAAAGTAAAATCAATTAAGGTTAATATAATTGCAAATATAAATTTCAGAACATAATAATCAAGGACAAGTCAAACTAATTTACAGACCTTTTTATATATGGTTCCATTCTTTATATTTAAGCCAAATGGTTTCTTTCTCTTTATAAGCATTTAATAATAAAAGTATAGATAATTCATAAGAGTAATATGTTTGATTTATTCTAGAACCATTTACTTATATAAATATAGTGAATAAATGGTTGGTTTTTGAGTAAAAGTAAATTAAAATGCGTAAAAAGAATGTCAACTTTAGGCAGGGAAATGAAAAAGGTACAGTATATTTTGTTAGGAAGAAATATAAGGGAAGATGGCTCCTGCCTTAGATTGGAAGCAAGCCCATTTGAGGTTATTGAAAACAAGAAAACATGGCAGAGCGTTTGGCAGAGCTTTCGTTATCCCTCCTCTCCTACCGCTCCTTTAACGTCTCTTAGACTCAAACCTACGACTTCCCAACTCACAGTTTGGTACATCTCATCTCACTCACGTTTCGTTTCATCATTTTTCACTTAATTCCCCTTTCCTTATATTACCCTCTTCTCCATTCCTCTCCCCTCGCCTTGTTCATTTTCCACCACCATGGCTTCTGGGAAGATTTGCAAGGTTTGTGGGGATGAGATTGCTCACAAGGAAGATGGTGAGCTGTTTGTGGCTTGCCATGTCTGCAGATTCCCTGTTTGCAGGCCCTGTTATGAGTATGAGAGGAGTGATGGAACCCAGTCTTGCCCTCAGTGCAACACTCGCTACAAGCGTCTTAAAGGTATTTGATTCGTTTCTAATTTATTATATCATATATCTCCATTAATGTTTCATTTCTTAGATCCAACTTTCATAATTTCCATCTCTGCAGGCAGTCCAAGAGTTGCAGGGGACGATGAAGACTCTGACCATGATGATTTTGATGATGAATTTCACACTAACAACCCCAAGGATGACTCCCATCATCCCCAACATGTAAATGTAAGGCATGATTATATTTATAATTACTAATTTTCTTTTCCGCTTAACAAGTCCATTGAAGATGATAATTTTTTTCTTTCTGTTTTTGCAGGAAAATGGGGAGTTTAATAATAATCAGCAATGGCATCCAAATGGTCAAGCTTTCTCAGTTGCAGGAAGCAGTAAGTGCAGTGGCACCAAATTTTCTCTTCTTACATTAATTTTCTTTCCTTTCCTATGTCCTGATATTTGGCTTAATTTTTGTTTTGGATTTGCTGCAGCTGCTGGAAAGGATTTTGAAGGCGATAAAGAGACTTATGGAAGTGCTGAATGGAAAGAGAGAGTTGAGAAATGGAAAGTCAGGCAAGAGAAAAGAGGTTTGGTTAGCAATAGCAATGATGATGGAGGAAATGATCAAGCGGAAGAGGATGATTACCTGTAAGTTTCTTCCTTGAAATATTAATTAAGGCCACCTTGTAATTAATAAACAACTAATTTTTCTCATTTCTAATCCCACAGAATGGCTGAAGCTCGACAACCTCTATGGAGGAAAATTCCAATTGCATCCAGCCTGATCAGCCCTTACAGGATAGTCATAGTCCTGAGATTCATCATTCTGGTGTTTTTCCTGCGTTTTCGTATCCTAACACCGGCCTATGATGCTTTTCCCTTGTGGCTCATCTCTGTAATATGTGAAGTGTGGTTTGCCTTCTCTTGGATACTGGACCAGTTCCCCAAATGGTTCCCCATTAGACGTGAAACGTACTTGGATCGACTCTCCTTGAGGTTCGAGCGCGAGGGAGAGCCCAATCAGCTACTCCCAGTTGATGTCTTTGTCAGTACTGTTGACCCTCTTAAGGAACCGCCCATTATTACAGCAAATACTGTTCTGTCAATCCTGTCTGTGGATTATCCTGTTGACAAAGTGAGTTGCTATGTTTCGGATGATGGTGCTTCCATGCTTCTTTTCGATACGCTGTCTGAAACTGCTGAGTTTGCGAGGAGGTGGGTGCCGTTTTGTAAGAAGCATAATGTAGAGCCTAGGGCACCTGAGTTTTATTTCAGTGAAAAAATAGATTACTTGAAAGACAAGGTTCATCCTAGCTTTGTCAAAGAACGCAGAGCCATGAAAGTAAGTTGCCTGCCAATTGCCAAACTCTTTTCTCTTCACATTTTCTGTCTAACAATGTCCTAATCCTGTAAAACAAAAAAATGGTTTACTGTAGAGGGAATATGAAGAATTCAAAGTGAGGATCAATGCACTGGTGGCAAAAGCTCAGAAGAAACCAGAAGAAGGATGGGTGATGCAAGATGGCACCCCATGGCCTGGAAATAACACTCGTGATCATCCTGGAATGATTCAGGTCTGTTGCATACTAATTACTACTATTAACATCATCAAATATCCTTTGATCCTTTGAAATTTCAATCGGATTGGACTAAATTAAAACTTGAAAGCTATTTGTTATTATAATAGGTGTATCTAGGAAGTCAAGGTGCACTTGATGTGGATGGTAAGGAGCTGCCTCGGCTTGTCTATGTATCTCGTGAGAAACGACCTGGTTATCAACACCACAAAAAAGCCGGTGCCATGAATTGTCTGGTGAGTAACAATATATAGTATTTAGTATTGGTTGCTTAATTTGTTCAGATCAAGAGGATACCATTAATTAACCATTTGTTGAATTAATGTAACCAGGTTCGAGTCTCTGCCGTGCTTACTAATGCACCCTTCATGTTGAATCTGGATTGTGATCACTACATTAACAACAGCAAGGCCGTAAGGGAAGCCATGTGCTTTTTAATGGATCCCCAATTCGGAAAGAAGCTTTGCTATGTTCAATTTCCACAGAGATTCGATGGTATTGATCGACACGATCGATATGCCAATCGAAATGTTGTCTTCTTCGATGTAAGCTTCTGGGTTTAAAATAGTACTCTGTACTTATATATTTTTTCATCATTTTGATATTAACATGAAAAATGACACATTTGGCTTGTAGATCAACATGTTGGGATTAGATGGGATTCAAGGTCCTGTTTATGTGGGAACAGGGTGTGTCTTCAATAGGCAGGCACTTTATGGGTATGATCCACCAGTCTCTGAGAAGCGGCCGAAGATGACATGCGATTGCTGGCCTTCATGGTGTTGCTGTTGCTGTGGAGGTTCAAGGAAAAAATCAAAGAAGAAAGGAGACAAGAAAAAGGGCTTACTTGGAGGTCTTTTATATAGCAAGAAGAAGAAAATGATGGGAAAGAACTATGTGAGAAAAGGGTCAGCGCCTGTCTTCGATCTTGAAGAGATTGAAGAAGGCCTAGAAGGATATGAAGAATTGGAGAAATCATCATTGATGTCACAAAAGAACTTTGAGAAACGATTCGGGCAATCGCCGGTGTTCATTGCTTCAACTCTGATGGAAAATGGTGGCCTTCCTGAAGGCACTAATACCACATCACTTATTAAAGAGGCCATTCATGTAATCAGCATTGGCTATGAAGAGAAAACAGAGTGGGGCAAAGAGGTGAGTAATGTTCTGCTGCTCTATATATATTAATAGACTAGTAAAGTATTTATACTAATGATGAAAATTGATTTGGTTTACAGATTGGATGGATTTATGGGTCAGTGACAGAAGATATATTAACAGGTTTCAAGATGCATTGTAGAGGATGGAAATCAGTGTACTGTGTACCAAATAGAGCAGCATTCAAAGGGTCAGCTCCAATCAATCTATCAGATCGTTTGCATCAAGTTCTGAGATGGGCTCTTGGTTCTGTAGAAATTTTCCTTAGTCGCCACTGCCCACTTTGGTATGGCTATGGTGGAAAACTGAAATGGCTTGAGAGGCTTGCTTATACCAATACTATTGTTTACCCTTTCACTTCCATTCCTTTGCTTGCCTACTGTACTATTCCTGCTGTTTGCCTTTTGACTGGCAAATTCATCATCCCAACTGTAAGTAACATTGTTTCATTTTCAAGTATTAGAAAAGTGATTAATATTTCAGTTTTTGATATATAGTTCTAATGAATGACCATTTTTGGTATATTGGCAGTTGAGCAACCTTACAAGTGTATGGTTCTTGGCGCTTTTCCTTTCCATTATAGCAACCGGCGTGCTTGAACTCCGATGGAGTGGAGTTAGCATCCAAGACTGGTGGCGTAATGAACAATTCTGGGTGATTGGTGGTGTCTCAGCCCATCTTTTTGCTGTCTTCCAAGGCCTCCTCAAAGTCCTTGCTGGTATTGACACTAACTTCACTGTCACGGCAAAAGCTGCAGAAGATGCAGAGTTTGGTGAGCTTTACATGTTCAAATGGACCACCCTCCTTATTCCTCCAACAACTCTAATTATATTGAACATGGTGGGAGTTGTGGCTGGGATTTCTGATGCAATCAATAATGGTTATGGTTCATGGGGTCCCTTGTTCGGCAAGCTATTCTTCGCCTTCTGGGTTATTGTTCACCTCTATCCTTTCCTCAAAGGTTTGATGGGAAGACAAAACAGGACTCCCACCATTGTTGTGCTTTGGTCTATACTTCTTGCATCAATTTTCTCCCTTGTCTGGGTTCGGATCGATCCTTTCTTGCCCAAGCAAACAGGTCCGGTCCTCAAACAATGTGGAGTGGAGTGCTAATTCATGCCTGTTCTGCTTTATTGCAATCTATTCATTATTTCTTTTTGGCTGTATGCAATCATTGATGGCTTTCATTCTCACAGTGTTTTGGAACTTTTTGGAAATATTGATGGTGTATATAATAATAGTCTCTAAAGATTTTGTTGGTTGTGCAAGAAACTGAGGATGCCATTCACCAATATACAGACATGTAATGTAAGATCTCTCTCTATCATGAACAAATTGCCCTCATACAATAACATACGTTTTTGGCCTCGTTAGATTTTCATTAATCACTTTCACTCATCTCAAACCATAGATGATTAAATCTAAGCAATTACTCACATAAGTTTTAACATAGATGAAAAAGCAGCCAAAGATAGAAAGCAAAGCACCACAACCACATGAGATTTATATATTATTACATCACCTATGATTTATATGATATGATGAAGCAATAGTAAAAATTTATCATTACATATCACCTGTTCCACAAAAGCAAATTTATATTACAGAAACCTCTCACAAAAATAAATATCCATTACAGATTACTATTAATAAAATGTATATGGCCTTACTCCTTATTGGATAGGTACTCTGCTTCTTCCAAATAGAGATTGTGACTGTTTGTTTAATGTTTCAAATGGTTATACTCGTTAGGCCAGCTAGCATGCCAATGGTTATCGTCCCCAATGGTTCATCCAAGCAAGCTTGTGTTCTCATTGACAGTTCTTGTGCCACAAAATTCATTGGGGGTCGCGATCCTGGCTTGGTACGTGCACATGCTAACCCCACGGTCACTGCAAACACAACTTGCTCTGCAATTAGTCCAGTGGGTGGGGGCATTCGCTGGTCTAGCACGTCCATTAGAAAAATCTTCTCCTTGGTTGAGGAGAGTGAACTCAAGACCTCCCTTGGGTGCTTTCCCAGCATAATTTCTAATGCTACCACTCCAAAGCTGTAAATGTCGCATTTTTCTGTAATTTGCATTGTGAGTGCAAGCTCTGAATGAAAATATAGTTAGCCACCCTTTAAGAAAAAAGAAAAAATGAAAAAAGAACACATTATAGTTTTATGCAAAATGAACAAATGAAGTTGTTATTGGTAACACATTAGTTTTATTCAAAATGAACAAATGAACTAACCTGGCGCAATGTAGCCATAAGAGCCCACAAGTAGAGTCCAGTTGGATGAATTTGGGTTGAGCAATCTTGCAATGCCAAAATCTGACAGTTTGGGCTCAAATCCTGACTCCAACAAAATATTATTCAAAGATATATCTCTGTGAATAATTGGGGGAGAGCAATGATGGTGCAAGTAAGCAATTGCATGAGCCAATCCCCGCACAATTTTCAACCTTGTAGGCCAACTCAGCACCTCCCCGGCACACTCTTGTCCATATAACATGCTTCTCAAACTCCCCTTCTCCACATATTCATAAACTAGGTACATGAGCTCCCTACTAGAATAGAAGCCATATAACTTGACTATATTTCGGTGCCTAACTTTCATCAGCATACGAATCTCATTCTCAAATAGTTGATTTGTGACTTGAATGCGCTCCGACTCTGACATATTGAGTTTCTTAACTGCAACAACCTGACCTCTTGCCCACAGAATTGCTTTGTAAACCTTTCCAGATCCTCCTTTCCCAATGCAGTGGTTTTCATTGAAATCCTCCGTGGCTCTTACAATGTCCCCAAGTGTAAATGTTACTTGTCTTTCCCATATAACACAAACATCATCTTCAGTCACCACCACTTGGTTAGGCCACCGGTTTCGCTGATTATATATGAGAACCCCAACAACAATCAGTGCCACAAGAATAAGGCCATTGATGGAGACAATTATGGCAATAACAAACCTGGTTTTGTCCTTTCTAGGCCCACTATTTGAAGGGATTGGCTTACAAGGACTTAATCCTTGTGCATCTCCACACAAGCCTACGTTTCCAGCAAAAGCATTATTATTGGGAACATTTTTGTCTCTGAAAGCACCACCACTTGGTATTGGACCAACCAACTCATTGTTTGAGAAATCATAAGAATTAAGATTAATCATGTTGGACAAGGAAGATGGGATTCTACCACTGAGATGGTTATTTGAAACATTTAGATTCTGCAATGATATAAGCCGATCAAGGTCCTGGGGGATTGATCCTGAGAGTGAATTACTGCTGAGATCCAACAAGTCTCGCAAGAACAACAAGCTACCTAGCTCAGATGGTATTTCGCCTGTTAGATTGTTGTGGCACAAATTCAACCCCATCAATTTGCCACAATTCGAAAGCTGTTTTGGTATTTTCCCAATCAGTTTGTTCTTGGACAAATCAAGGTGCGTCAATCTCACTAAAAGGTGTAAAGTTGGTGGAATCGGACCTGACAATTGATTTCCTGAGAGGCCTAAATTTGTGAGGGAACTCAAGTTCCCAATCTCTGAAGGGATTGAGCCACATAGAGTATTGTTATAAACAAGTAGGTGATGGAGCCTTGTCAATAGGCCTATTTCAGGTGGAATGTTGCCCTCAAATAAATTGTCTTGAAGATGCAAAGAGATCAAGTTGGTCCAATTAGAAATGACAGATGATGGGATCTCACCCACCAACAAATTTTCAGATAAATCCAACTCTGTTATTTCTGTGAGTTGTGATAAAGACATAGGCAACTTTCCACTCAAATGATTTCCAGCCAAAGCCAAAAAGGTAAGGTTTGTACAAGAGCCAAGCTCAGATGGGATGGTAGAGTTAAAGCGATTCGAGGAAAGAACAAGCCTCTTGAGCTTTGTTAGCTGACCTAATGATGATGGAATATTCCCCTGGAACAAATTTGCACACAATTCAACAGTTTCAAGATAAGGCATGTTCCCTATACTCTTAGGAATTGAACCATTTAATTGATTGGCTCCTAGCTGAAGATTTATGAGTTTGGAAAAGTTGGAAATGTTGGATGACAATGGGCCTTGGAATGCATTATTAGAGAGATTGAGATACTCAAGCTTGGTGAGATGGGTGTATAATGATTCTGGTATTGGACCACTAAAATGATTAAGGGACAAGTCAAGGAAAGTAAGATTGTGGAAATTGAGTATGAATCGAGGGAATTCAAAAGCAAGATCATTGAAAGATAAGCTAAGGTATGTCAAACAAGGCATGGGCAAGAAATGGGACCAGTCAGACTCAGAAGAAACAAAGTAGTTGCCTCCAAGGTTGAGGTATCTTACCTTGGGGAGATTTGTGACCTGGGGAGGGATTGTACCATTGAGATCATTGTAATACAAATTCAAATACTGAAGCTCCGTTAGAAGTCCTATCTCCAATGGTATGGCTCCTATAAAGGAATTGTTGCTCAAGTCCAAGACAAGGAGTTTGGAGAGAGTAGCAATGGCGGACGGTATTGGCCCTTCCAGATTGTTGTTCTTGAGATCAAAGCAGGTGAGATTGGCAAATGGGGTAAAGTTGAATTGTGCAATGGAACCAGCCATGTCTGCATTGGAGAGGTTGATTTCGGAGACGGTTCGAGTAGTATAATCGCAGGTAATAAAAGTCCAGTTGCAAAGGTTGTTGATATTGGAGAGGGACCAAGAGTTAAGAGGAGGTGGAGAAAAAAAGTAGAAGCTTTTCTTCCATTGGAGGAGTGCTTCTGCTTGGTTTCTCCCTGATGAACATGTCATCTTCCATTCAAGTAATGACAGAAAGATGATATGAAAGACAAGAACCAACCCTGTGTGCTTCTTCATTATTCTTCTTGAGTCGAGTAAACTAATGGTGTTATTATATAGGCCATCCACAAGTCCGACAAAAAACTTTGCCCAAGTATATTTTCCATCACAAGTCCTAGAAAGAAAAAACTTTGCCCCAGTATATTTTCCTGGAAAATAATGGTCTTTCTCTTTCAGGCTTATCACTGAGAAATGCTTAGGAAAAGACTGTTTCTTGATGCAGGCGTGAGAGTAATATATAGCGCTACAGCTACAAAAATCCCATTTTTTCCACCATATGTCCCCAAGAATACAAGTCGAATAATCCTATTAACTCAACAAATTTCAATGATATCAACTTGTTCCATTCAAATGAGTGGTTTCAACTTATTTGATTTTTCTGCTCAAAACATGTGATTTTCCGAAACTCATTTTTCCATACACTAGACTTAATTTGTTCTATTTTTTGGCCACAAAAAAGATATACATACAATTAATTCGGTAAAGACAAGATGTCAGCCTACAGTTTGTATTTAACTGTAGAACACTTTGCCTATTTTTTTTTCTTTTGGATGAATAGAATTAAATACAACAAATTCATTGGCAAAAGAAAAAAAAATCCATAAACTAGAAATAGTTTTCCAAGGAGGGACCAGTAGGAACTCTGTTTTCAAACCAAGTTTGTCTCGAAGCGCTTGTTGCATTCTAAGCTTGTGTTGGTAATGGAAGAAGTTAAGGGTGCCATTGACCAATTTACAGACATGTAAGATAACAAACTGATGCCACAGTCTGATTGGAAAATATAGACATTCTGTAAAGTTCAAAGTTCAAACCCAATTGATCTGTTTGACTGTAAATTGATACCTTCAACATGACATCATGGCTTAAAGTAAAAAACTTGAAAACACAAACATCTCCCACTTTCAAAGAGTTGTTCCTTGCAACTTCCGTCCAACCGTCTGTTAATTTCCAGTTTTATGAGTCATATTGTCATCATCTTGGGGACCAGAGGGCATCGGATTGGTGATCTAATTCCCTCAATTTCTTGCACGGGGCAATTTCCTCCAGGAGTTCAATGGAAACAACATCTCCAGATTCTTCCACACAAACTTTACATCAGAATCAGTACATGCATGGTATCTGATCTCTGAAGCACTCATATCAATCATATCTCATGGAAATACAATTCCATTCATTACTAAAAATCAGGAAAAACACTGCACTATGCCAAGAGAGTAAGCTAAAAAACTATGATTTCTTAATTCTTGGATCCTAAATTGGCTGTCTAATGAACAATTTTGCATAAAGTCACAGGCTAAGCCCCAGATTTCTACTTTCTATACCAGGATATTGTGGTCAACAAAAGAAAGCAGTAAGAAACATATCTAATCTAACTACTATATAAAATCACGAACTCAAAAATTCTAATTGGGAAATTTCATAAATACCCTCAATATTATAGTATAATAATTTTTTTATCGTTATTCTTTTTAGCCATTAAAATTTTTTATTAATTATGGAAAGATATTTTAAATCCGATATTTAACTTTTTAAAATTATGGAAAGATATTAATAATTAATAATCCACGATAATTGTAATTATTAATTACTTCTCATAATTATTTTTAAACTCAAAAATCTAAAATTATAATTGTTTTCCCTGTAACTCTACAAATTAAATTTGTCGCCTCCTAATCTAGAATTTTTGGTTTAGCTATAAGCCTATAACGTCTTTATATTAGTTGATCCACACTTCACGATGATCCCAATTTCATAAACCAATTGCTTCCTGCTTTGCATTTTTGTCATTTTAATTAGAAGAGAACACCTTAATTTTCATGATAATAAACTTTATTGAGTTGCAAAGGTTTGATTGATGCATCAAATCTGACATGTTTTTCATT
>AWUE01014543.1:0-10717 GCA_001974825.2 Corchorus olitorius
GGAGAAATATGATAATCAAAATTACAAAAAATGTAATAAGAAATATGATAACCAAAATCACAAAAGATGTAAGGTTATTGAATTAGTGGATAGTACTATACCTCTTTTGTGATCATTATAGGTTTTTCAGTAACTTTTGAGAAAAAAATGGCAAATATTCACCGTTGATGAAAGTTTACTAATGTAATTAAGAATGTAAGGATTGGTAAATACAATTTTAAAAACTTTTATAACTTTTTTAGTAGATTACTCAAGTAATTAAATTGGTAACTTTCATTATTGATCATAAAAAGTTACTAAAATTAATAAGGATGTAAGATGACTTTTTTGCTACAAAAGTACCAGAAAGTAAAAGAGATGGCAGTAACTACGGCCTCAGGATGCCAACCCCGATCCGGTCTTCAATAAGGATGTAAGATGACTTGAATCTAGATAGTACTATAATGTTTTTCGGCAAAAAAAATATTAAGAATGTAAGGATTGGTAAATACAATTTTAATAACTTTTTTTTATCCTTTTAGTTAGATTACTTAAGTAATTAAATTGGTAACCTTCATTATTGATCATAAAAAGTTACTAAAATTAATAAGGATGTAAGATTATTTGAATCTAGATAGTACTATAATGTTTTCATAACTTTTGTAACATTTTAATTAAGTAATCTTAGATAAAAAAAATTAATCAGCGACCAATATTACTAATAATGTAAGGTTATTAAAAATAGTAGACTGTAAAATACCTTTTTGGAATTTGGATAACCAATACAAGTTTTTTTAGTAATTTTAGGTAAGAGAATTGATAACTATCTTATTACTTAAGTTACTAAGGATTTAAGGTTACTTAATTTTTATTGATAGCATCGTAGCCGTTTTAAATAACCTCTAAAGATTTTTTTTTAGGGTTACTTATGTAAGAAAATAAGTATAATTACTTACTAAAGATGTAAGATATCAATTAAGAATATAATTAAGGTTGTTAAATTTGTTGATAGCATCATGCCTCGGATCCTAAAACTGTCTTTTTTAGGCATCTAATAAAAAAACATGTCACTCGATAAGTCTTGGTCCGAAAACGTCATTTTTTTATGCATCTAATAAAGAACATGTCACTTGATATTTGATTAATAATACTATCTATGTACAACACTGGATTAATTCTAACTAAATTTATCTAATTAAACATAAAAGTAATAATAAAATGCAATAGATGTAACATAAAATCAAGAAAAAATACTGTAAGTTTCTTTACAACTTTGCCTTAATTGATGTTAAAAAATTTTGAAAGATTTAATTTAAGGTGAAAACGAATTAATTTTGCAAAAGAATATGAAATCCAAAAATAGAAGAGGAAAGAAAAATCGAGCTTTCTATATTCCAAAAACGATACTTGCTGCATTCAATTAAAAATAAAAAGCTGATTCTCATCCATTTCAAGAGCTTCATAGTTTGAAATTTTAGATAAGTTTCAATTGTTAAACCAATAAATTTTCCTACGTATCATGAATATTGGTGAGAAGTTCTTCAAAAAGGGGTTTAGAAGAGAAAGAAAATAAGATGAAAAGAAGAAGGAAACAACCTTAAAAGTATTTATTATTCCCTCCCCATATATACTATATATTATTTTTAGTGACTATGGAAATTACTTAAAGGCCAAATTGAGGATTAATGTGGTGCCTCCTTTTGGCTTTTTTTTGTTTTTTGCTTTTCTCACTTTTCGGGTTACTAAAAAGGCCCTTGATGAATTTCCTCCCTTACTTTTACTCCTGCCTTTTTTGCAATTTATTATTTTTGTATTTATGATTAAGTGTGTTTAATTATGTATTAATTGTGTGTGGATATTAGGATTTACCGGTTCAACTCCTTTGCCGAATTCCAAAGGATTGGTGCTATAAATGTATCTACCCGAGTTCATTAATTTAACAATTGCTATGGAAATTACTTAAAAGGCCAAATTGAGGATTAATGTGGTGCCTCCTTTTGGATTTTTTTTAGTCTTTTCTCACTTTTCGGGTGACTAAAAAGGCCCTCGATGAATTTCCTCTCTTACTTTTCCTGCTGCCTTTTTTGTAATTTACTATTTTTATATTTATGATTAAGTGTGTTTTAATTACATATTGATTGTGTGTGGATATTAGGATTTACCGGTTCAACTCCTCTTCCGGAATTCCAAAGGATTAGTGCTGTAAATGTGTCTACTCGAGTCCATTAATTTAACAATTGCAATCAAGATTAAAAATGACCGCATCATACTATGTTTTTTTTAGATAATCAACATACATTTCAAGCAACAATTAATATTAGTTTTATTTTGATGAATTATCTAGAGATGAAGGAGTAGAATATTAGCTTTATTTTGATGAATTACCTAGAGATGGAGTAGAATTTAAGTAATGCACTTTTAGAATGAAAGAGAGGTCATGTGTTTTGCTTTATATATGCGAATGATTTGTTTCGATGTATGTGTTTCTCCTAACTGATTAACTTACAGCCAATGCAATATTTTCTTTCTAACCGACTTAAACAACTAAGAAAATATAGCCCTAATAAGAAGATGACTGCAGTGCAAGCGCAGGCCGCTCTGCTTGTTATGGATTAATTAGGATTAAATGATTTTAATGGGATTTTTTTTGTACAAGTTAGAATATAGTAGTAGCATTCAAAACTTATTTGATAGCGAACATTATAGTTATTTGATATAATCTTAAATAGTTTTAAGTAAGAAAATTCATAACTTTTTTTTTATATATAAAAAGTTACTAAAATCATCCAAGAGCGCAATTAGGTTTGTAGAGAGCATTATAACTATTTCAATACCTTTTATAATTTTTTTAGTAATTTTAGATTACAAGATTAATAACATTCATAATTGACGAAAATTGTTAAAAGTAATAAAAACATAAGTTACTGAATTTGTTGATAGGACTATAGCTTCTTTTTTTTTTTTTATAATCTTCCCAACTTTTTTTACTAATCTTAGATATGAAATTTATACTCCTCATTAAATTGATAAAATGCTACTAAATTTGTTAAAAATGTTAGGTTACTAAATTACCTTATACTATAAAAATTTTTATAACCTTTATAACTTTTTTAACAACCTTAAAGAAGAACATTGGCAATTACCATTATTGATAAAAGGCTACTAAAATTACTAACAGTATAAGGTTAATTACTGAATTTATTGATAACATTCAAAAACCTTTGATAACTTGATGAGGAAATCGATAATCTTATTCTTATTCTTTTTTTTTTTTTTTGCATCAGAGATCGATAACCTTCTTAATTGATTAATGTTTAACTTTCGTTCTTAATAGTCTTGTAGTTTTTTTAGTAAATTCAAATAAGAAAATTGATAACCTTCCTTCATTATTGAAGATAACCATAATTGTATAATAATTTAAGTTTTTTTTTGTTCGTTCAATGAGATTAATTATTTCAAATCTCTGTAAAATAAATGACCAGATTTTGATTATTGATTAATCAAAATTTATGAAAATGAAAAGTACGCATGTGTGGAATATATGATTTATCAATTATTAATATACGTGCAGCGCACGTGCTTTAACTAGTATACTATATAAGTCTAAACTTCAAAACCATTGACCTGAAATATCTAAAATAACCTTTTTAATTTTAGAAGTTTAGTATTCATTTAAAGGGTAAACATGTATTTATCAAATTAAACTTTTAAGGTTCAATATGTAATTTCATTTATCAATTAAATTAAATATATTATTATATTAAAATTTATAATTTCTTTTACCACACCCTTATTTCAATTAATTTTTAATTCTTATGTAATATATATAATAACTAAAATACTTACATTAATTAAATGTAATAATACTATAATAACTGAAATACTTACATTAATTAAATTCTTAGGTATTTTTTTTAATTCAAATCTTTAGGTATTTGTGCAAATATATTGACTAAAAAGAAATATTGTTTTGTTGGCCAAAAAAAGAAAAGAAATATTGTTTCCTTAATAATAAATAAATCGGATCTTAATATCTTTTATAATTTTGAAATTTTGTTTGACATTGATCTAATTTAATTTAATAAATCAACCACTAATGTTTAACTAATTTTTTTGGTATAGTTCTATATATATAATAGTAATGTGTTGTATCTTATTCACTACAACTTTGTTAGTAATCTTAGACTTAAAAAATTAATAACATTGACCATTGATATATAAATCAGATCTTTAATATCTTTTATAATTTTGAAATTTTGTTTGACATTGATCTAATTTAATTTAATAAATCAACCACTAATGTTCAACTACTTTTTTTGGTATAGTTTTATATATAATAACAATGTGTTGTATCTTATTCACTGCAACTTTGTTAGTAATCTTAGACTTAAAAAATTAATAACATTCATCATCGATAAGGATGATAACCTTCCTTCATTATTGTAGTTTTTTTAGTAAATTCAAATAAGAAAATTGATAACCTTCCTTCATTATTGAAGATAACCATAATTATATAATAATTTAAGTTTTTTTTATTCGTTCAATGAGATTAATTATTTCAAATCTCTGTAAACTAAATTACCAGATTTTGATGATTAATTAATCAAAATTTATGAAAATGAAAAATACGCATGTGTGGAATATATGATTTATCAATTATTAACATACGTGCGGCGCACGTGCTTTAAATAGTACTATCTATAAAGTTAGCATTTACTTGAAATTTTCTTATATGCATTAACTAGGTACTATCACCAATACTTGCTTCTTTTTAATCAAGCACCAAAAAAAAAATGTATCCCCTCAAGTGACAGAAATGTGACACAGGCCGAATCTCATGCTTCTACTTGAGATATCCAGTTAACTTGCTAACTGTAAACTTTCCTAACGGCTCACTCAGGCAAGCTTGTGTTCTTGCTGATAGTTCTTGTGCCACGGAACGCATGGTGGGTCTCAACTCGGCCTTGATATTCGTGCATGCTACTCCCAAAGTCATTACAAAAACAACTTCCTCCGCCATTTGAGCTACGGGAGGTGGGAGCCTTTGGTCTAACAATTCCTTCACATAAACTTCTGAGGCTAAAGTGGATGATGAGATTGAGAGGGGATTCAAAAGTTCCCCTGGATGCCTGCCCATCATAACCTCTAATGCCACTACCCCAAAGCTATAAACGTCACATTTATCTGTGAGCCGCATTGTCATTGCAAGTTCTAAATATAACAAGGGAAACAAAAATGTTAGCATAAGAACAAAAAAAAGAACAACTAATCATATTGTTAGATATTCACCTGGAGCCATGTAGCCGTAAGATCCAACAACTGCTGTCCAATTGGATGAATTTGGATCCAACAATCTTGCAGTGCCAAAATCTGAAAGTTTCGGCTCGAATCCTGCTTCCAGCAAGATGTTACTCACAGATATGTCTCGATGTATAATAGGTGGAGAGCAGTCATGGTGCAAGTAAGCAATTGCATGAGCCAATCCTTGCACAAGTTTCACCCTTGTTGCCCAACTTAGTTCCATTTCCCCTTCTTCTCCATACAATACATTTCTCAAACTTCCTCTCTCCATATACTCGTAAACCAAGTATATAAGCCCCCTATGAGAACAGGATCCGTATAACTTGATGATGTTTCTGTGCCTAACTTCTGTCAGCATACGAATTTCATTCTCGAAACTTTGGCGGTTGGTAACTGAAATGTCATTGGAATCTGATACATTAAATTTCTTAACTGCAACAAGTTGACCTGTGGGCAATAATGCTTTGTAAACACTTCCAAATCCCCCTCTTCCAATGCAGTACTTTTCATTGAAATCCTCTGTGGCTTCTACAATGTCACCAAATTTAAATCTGCTTTCATTTTTCCATATTGACTCAGAGCCTTCAATTTTGCTACCTTCAGTCTTCTCATCCGGCTTGTTGCTTAGGCGATGACATGCAAAAACGGCAGCAGCTATTGATACTAGCACTCCAAAGACTGAAAGAACTACTGAAACAACCAACTTCTTGGACTTGTTCTTGCTAGTTGAAATTGAATTACAAGGAGGTAATCCTTGTTCAACTTTCCCACACAAACCAGAGTTCCCAGCAAAGGATTCTTTGGAAGCATTTTGGAATGGGCCATCAATTGGAACTGGACCTGTCAACTTATTGTTGGAGAAATCAAATGAACGAAGACTGATCATGTGAGGTAATGTTGTTGGGATTTTACCAGAGAGATCATTATGTGAAACATTAAGATTCTCGAGCGAAATAAGTTTTCCCAACTCTGAAAGGATTGTTCCTGACAATGAATTGCTGCTGAGGTCCAATGAATACTGCAGAAAGGTCAGGCTCCCAAGTTCATGTGGAATGTCACCAGACAAGTTGTTGTGGTTCAAGTTCAGACCCAGTAATTTGTTACAGAACATAAGCTCTTTCGGTATTGTTCCTGTCAAGTTGTTGTCTGAAAAATCCAGATATTGAAGCTCCACTAGATTGCCAATGCTTCTTGGGATCTCTCCTGACAGGTGATTCTGGTTCAAGCTGAGGTTGAACAACAATTTCAAATTTCCTAGCTCAGTAGGAATGCTTCCATTCAACTCGTTTGAGCCAAGTGTAAGCACACGCAATTGAGTCGACCTCCCAAGCTCAGATGGTATTTCACCCGAGATTCGATTCCCGTCCATCTCTAGATCGGTAAGGCTTTTGCATTCTGCCCATTCTGTTGAGATTTCACCAGTGAATTGATTGTTACTCAAGGAAATGAACCTGAGATTCGGATGAGCTCCGAATGCATTAGTAATGTTACTGGTAAATCGATTCCCATCAAGACGAACTCTGAGTAATCCACTACAAGATCTTAAGCAAGCTGGCAATGACCCTGTGAAGTTGTTGTCATTAACAGTTAAGTTAGTGAGAGCAAAGCCAGTGCATAATTCAGGAGGCAATTCTCCAGAGAAGCTGTTGTTGGAAAAGGCGACATACTCCAACCGAGGCATAAATCTCCCAAAATCCTGAGGAATTCTTCCTGAGAAATTATTATTATGCAATGAAAAGAATTGCAAATTTGTGAGTTGAGAAATGGTCTCTGGCAACTCCCCATGAAGTTGGTTTGAATCAAGGTTGATGTAGTACAAGGATGTCATGTTACCAATCTCAGCTGGAATTGTGCCATTAAGATTATTTCTGAACAGCTGCAAGCTTTGTAAGTTACCAAGACTCCAAATTGTTGGAGGAATTGAACCTGACAGTTGGTTTCTTGAAAGGCTTAACCGTGTCAGATTTTTCAAGTTCCCTATCTCCAAAGGAATCGACCCTGATAGCGTGTTGTTAAACAAAAAGAGGATGTTAAGCCTTGTCAATAAGCCAATTTCCGGAGGGATCTTTCCGCTGAAAGAGTTGCGTTGGAGTCGCAATGAGATCAAGTTGGTCCAATTAGAAATGAGAGATGGCAGGACCTCACCAGAAAGCAAATTACCTGATAAACGCAGCTCTGATATTTGGGTGAGTTTGGACAATGACACAGGTAATTCCCCTGTAAGTTTGTTTTCATCTAAGGCCAGAAAGGAGAGATTAGAACAAGAACCAAGCTCAGTTGGAATGGTGGAGTTTAAGCCATTTGAATGAAGATCAAGAGTCCTGAGCTTTATTAGTTGGCCTATAGAGGATGGAATCTTCCCTTCAAATGAATTTTCAAACAATTCCAAGGTTTCAAGACCAGACAAAATCCCTATACTTGTAGGAATTGGACCATTTAACTTATTGGTTCCTAGATGGAGATTTATGAGCTTGGAAAGCTTGGAAATGTTTGATGGCAATTGTCCTTGGAATGAATTATGTGTGAGATTAAGATACTGCAGTTGGCCCAGGTTTGAAAAAACAGATTCTGGTATTGGACCACTCAAACTATTCACTGACAAGTCTAGGAAACTCACATTCCAGCATTCAGGTACAAAAGTAGGGAAGTCCAAAGTAAGCGTATTGTTTCCTAGACTGAGGTGTTTTAAGAATGGCATGGCTAAGAATTGGGACCAATCAGGAGAGCTTAATTGGTTCCACCCTAGGTCTAAGTACCATAACTTTTGAAGATTGCTAATTTGGTAAGGGATGGTACCATTGAGATTGTTGTTGAACAGGCTGAGATATTGAAGCTCCATTAATCGCCCTAGCACGGTTGGTATGCTGCCTTGGAAAGAATTGTTGCTCAAATCTAGGACAGTAAGCTTGGACAGGCTACTAATGGCAGAAGGTATTGCTCCATGGAGATTGTTATTGCTAACATCAAAGCGTGTAAGATTTGCAAATTCTGTGAAATTGAATTGGATGAGCGTTCCACTGATGTTTGCGCCGAAGAGGTTCATTTCAGCTACCATACCACTGCTGCTGTCACAAGCAATGGAAGTCCAGTTGCAGAGATTGTTGATATTTGCCAGGGACCAAGAGTTGAAAGAAATTGGAGAGAAAAGCAAGGTGTTCTTCCATTGAACTAGAGCTTCCGCCTGTGTTCTTGGCGAAGACCTAATCTTCAATGGAAGTAAGGAAAGGAAGAAAAAATAGAAAACAAAAATGGAAAGCTTTTGCGGATTTGACATGCCTTAGAATTAGTAATCAAAACTTCTATATCTACTTCATTGCATAATGTTAGATTAAACTCTCTTTTTATAGCAGTAAACTCTGCATATGCTACAAAAACTGAAATTTCATTTGATTGGCTTCAGATATTCAGATTAACATATAAATTTTCCTGGTAGTTACCAAATTTGATTGATGCAAGCAAAGTTTGTCTGAACTGGGGAATTTGATGTGCATGTTCCTAAGAAGAGAAATAGATAAATGCATATAAGATGTGACAAAGTGTTAGTTAATGTGGGATTAAACTATGCTCTTTTTCTTAATACATTATTATATTTAACTACCCTGTTTTGTCTGTTAATTATCATTGTTTTATGCTTTTCACAGTGTGGCATGTTTGAACTTCTGACGTTGAAGTCTAATTTTCAGCTTGAAAACAAGTTTTGATTATTATGATCTTTATTATTATATTATGGTATAAAACAATAAATTTACTGGAGAAAATTAAAGGGTCTTTCCTGGTAAACTATCAGGAGTTCTAGATGCCTTGACCTTTGCCTTCTGTTAAAAAAAAAATATATTTTTAGGTTTTTCTCCAAGATTTTTCCACCAAAACAAGCTTAATACATATACCGTGTTTTTCATTTTGGGGGAAAAAGGAAAATTGAAGCTTAGAAATACAAATATATCTTCATATCTTCATCTTCATATTATATAAGTCTAAACTTCAAAAACAATGATCTAAAATATTTAAAATACCCTTAGTTTTAAAATTTTAGTTATATTTTTAAGGGTTAATATGTAATCTATCCAACCAGATTTTATTTCCATATTTAAAAAAAGTCTAAAATAATAACAATTATTTTAATGTTAAACAACTTATTTCGGCAAAAAAAAAAACAACTTATTATTATAAATATTAAAAGGGTGATTATTTGATACACCGGCATTGTAAATTTTGGACTCCACAAGCGAGTTGTGAAGTTGATACTGTTAGAAAATTTCTAAATTAAGAAAATATTGAAACAAGACTTTGAGGCACCAAGCTTTCTCAAATACGATATTGCCTAACTATTTTAGACAAGTCGTATTTGGGATACAACAAAGCCATTTGAGAACATTCAGAAAGAAGTAGAATTATTGGTTGTGTCTCTAAAATGTTTATGTAGAAGGCTCTTTATATACTTGATCAACATACATGTCTTTTCATATAGACATAACTTTATGATCAATACATGTCTTTCCAAATAGACATAACTTTATGAATAATTATGTCATAAAGATACCTTTTATAGACAAATATGTCTCTTCATAATTGTCCACTTATGAACAAATGCCTTCAATAAACATCAACATTCAAAAAATATCCAATAATCCTCCACTATTTTGGAATGTTGGTATTTTGAAATTTACCAATCCAAGTATTTACAAACTAATTTCCCCACTAGTTTGTTGACTTGAAAACCATAATTCACTTATAAATATAGTGCATACAAGAAGAATTATACGAATTGGACCTTCAATTAGTGTAAGCATCTCAGGACGCTAACGAAGTACATGGTGTCCGAAGATTGAACCATGACTCCTTTCGTCTAGGATCGGAAACACCACACACACACTATACTTAAGTTCTTCTAACCAAATTTCTCGTTTGCTCCTAGCACTATGACTGGCCCTGTGCTAGCGATCCATTTTCTATGAATATGTACAAGAGTAAAACCCTTTCATACTTTTGTTGAAGCGGCACCACTTCATATTCATATAGGTGGAGTCACTTGTTGTTGATTATTCCTAACAACCTCTTATAGTTCCATAAAAGTTTAATAACTCATCCTCTCTTATCACATTAGTACTAACAACTTTTATTTAGTATGGGACATAGTTAGTACTTTGAACAGACATTCCAATAACTTGTTATTACCCATTGAACCTCAGTCTATAACCGATTTGATCAAGCACGGTTGGGTTCCCATTATTGGTGTCTAAGGGTTATATTTTAGTACCCATACCACTTGTAGTCTCCCACACTTTATCTCTAGGCAATGCCTTAGTTAACAGATCCGATAAATTCTTTGCTGAATTTATGTAGGAGATAGTAATTGTTCCATTAGAGATTTTATCTCTAACACAATCATAAGGATTTATCAATCCCAAACTTTATAAATTTATGCATATTTCTAATA
>AWUE01014544.1:0-24493 GCA_001974825.2 Corchorus olitorius
CTTGAACAAAGATTTTCTAGCATTGATTGCTTTATCAAATGAAGATTATATTTTTTATATGTTATATTATAAATTAATATGCGATTTATTATATTTATATTTTATAATTTATGATTAGAAATTAATATGAATTTATTTTATTTATTTATTTATTTTTTAAGATTTATAAATTATTAACACACATGCAACGCACATGAATTAGTTAGTTTTATGAATAAGTCAAATATTCTGGTACAAGCATAATTTCACATAATTTTATTTTCATGATGAAAGACAAAATTGTGGTAGCTCTTAACTTCTCTTACTGAGAACAAAATTAGCTCTTGGCAAAAAAAAAAAAATAGCCGTTGACAAAGTGCCAATTCCTTAAATTGTTGCTGTTTTTTAAGATATAATATGAAAACTTGAAACTTGAAAAGCTTATTATATACATACATTCAATTGGAAAATTTTCAACTTTCTGCTGCCTCTGTGCATATATATGAATTTTTTTTATATATAATTTTAATAAGTTTGAATTAAACTTTAAAATATTTTTTATTATTTTAATAAAAAGTTAATTTGATCAACTTTGACCGTATGCACATAACAAGTTGGGCAAAGATACAAACAGAATCAATTTATACAAGTTTATATATCTTTTTAGCTTTTTAATAATTTCAAATTGAATAATTTTTATTTTCCCTCTATTTTGTCCCTTCCTCCTGATGTGTCCATCACACGTTAGGCTACATATCTTCTTTCTTTCTTTTTTTTTCCTATTTTTATTCTTTTTATTAAGTTTAGCCTTAATTTCACTAAGTATAGCCCCAAATTAAAATTTTATTTTTATTTTAAGGGTAAATTCCATAATTAATAATATTGTTATAGGGTTTTAGAAATTAAATATATAACTAATTCACTAAGTTTAGTCTAAACTAAAATTAAAATTTTATTTTAAGGGTTTGAAAAATTAAAATTTATAAATGGTGTATTGGAACCAATAAAATGATAACATGTGGCCTGACGTATGATGGACACATCAGGAGGAACCATCGTGTGTGACAAAATGGATGGGCGTGTAGCAAAGTTGTTTCAAATTAACAGTAAAATATAGCAATAATAATTTAAGTTGATTTGTTGTTAAAGAAATAAAATGAATTTGGTGATGAACAAACTCTATAAAGATGTTCATAATTTAACATTCCTTTTTCCTTTTCCGTTTTTTCTCCCATCCCTTTGGAACAGCTTATTTAGCAAAGATGTTTGCAGCTTCCAGGTGATCAAGAGTATATATCACACTCAAAGCAAAGGCAACTATAAGTCAAAAGTCAATTTCTAACCATAAACAATATAATAATATAAATTTCTTAATTCTTAACCCCACCATATTAAAAATGAAAATTATATGCAAAGACTTTGAAGTCTTCACACTAAAAAGACAAAAAAAAAAAAAAAAGGTTATGAATTATGATATGTACAGAAACATTGAATATTGGTCTTGCAATTTGGTTAATTGGTCATTGGTAATTGGTTGAAGCATGGAAAGAAAGCTACAGCCACTATACAATTTTGGTCCAGAGCCCTATGGTCAAACCCATGAATCCTCTGCACCTAACAACCTTGTGAATTCATTTCAACCTATGAAATCCAAATGTTCTTATTGGTTATATACAATCTGCTGTAACAGAAGAAAAATATGATACAAGGCACACTCATACATACATATATCTGCTTGACTGCTTCACATAGATGTAATAGAAAGTGGCTGCTAAATGAACAAAGATCATATTGAGAGGGAATACATTATTTCTAGTGCCACCAAGATCTGATGACCATGAAAATAAACAAAGTCAATAATCACATTGCTAGAAAATTCACAGTGATTGAATACATGGACTCTTGTGTTAAAATTTGACTACATTAATTTTTCCTTTTTAGTCTACAGGTTTCCAAAATGCACCTGGAGTTGTCTATGGACAAGGTGAACTTCTATCCCAGGCCTTTTACCTTGGTGCTGCTCTCAGGCAATCATGTAAATCCTAATGAGGGAATAATTTTGGTTGCCTTATCCTTTATCTCAATGTTAACCTGATTTCGTGTTTTACACTTTACATTTCTTAATTTATTCCTGATGATAATCTGATATGCTATTTTCATCAAGTTTCCTGGTATCAGAAAGCATGCTGTTCTCATCCAATTGAAGCAAAGTCACTTTAGTAGAAAATTTTACACAAACTTTAGAATCAAGCAATTGAATTTTAATCAGAACAACATATTAGTGGTAATCAATTTTCATACTGTTAGAGGAATTAATGCCAATCATCTTAAAATTTGATCCACAGAGTAGTATCCAATTCCTCCTTTCATACTTGATCAAATTTTATAACAAAACAAAACAAATAAGCAACCTAGTCTTCAAAGTAAAATAGCAATGTTCCATAATAATAATAATAAGGCAATGATCTTCCAGCTTAATCTAGATTTTATTATACTAACCTCACACTTATACTTCTTCAAAGTGACAAATATACTGATACAAGCCTAACTCTTAATGCACTATTGCTGGATAGGCACTCTGCTTCTTTCAAATTGCGAGTTTTTTGGTTTATTTATATGGATAAACTCTTTAGGCCAGCTAGCATGCCAATGGTTATCATCCCCAAAGGTTCATCCAAGCAAGCTTGTGTTCTCGTTGACAGTTCTTGTGCCACAAAACGCATTGGGGTCGCGATTCTGGCTTGATACGTGCACATGCTAAGCCCACAGTCACTGCAAACACAACTTGTTTTGCTATTTGTCCATTGGGAGGTGGAATTCGCTGGTCTAGCACATCCATTAGAAACAACTTTTGGTTGTTTGAATTTGAGGACAGTGAACTCAAGACGTCCCTTGGGTGCTTTGCCAGCATAATCTCTAATGCTACCACTCCAAAGCTGTAAATGTCACATTTTTCCGTGATTCGCATTGTGAGTGCAAGCTCTGAATGAAAACATCTATAGTTAGCCACCCATTGAGAAAAAAAGGAAAAAGAAATGATCAAGAGAATAGCCGCGCGCGGCTAAAACATTAATTCTATGCAAATTGCAAAACGAACAAATGAAGTTGTTAACTAACCTGGCGCAATGTAGCCATAAGACCCAACAACTGCAGTCCGGTTGGTTGAATGTGGGTTCAACAATCTTGCAATGCCAAAATCTGACAGTTTTGGCTCGAATCCTGACTCCACCAAAATGTTATTCAAGGATATATCCCGATGTATAATCGGGGGAGAGCAATCATGGTGCAAGTAAGCAATTGCATGAGCTAATCCCCGCACTATTTTCAACCTTGTAGGCCAACCCAACACCTCACACTCTGCTTCATCATATAACATGCTTCTCAAGCTCCCCTTTTCCACGTATTCATAAACCAAGTACATAAGCTCCCTGCTAGAATAGAAACCGTACAACTTCACTATGTTCCGATGTCTAACTTTCATCATCATACGAATCTCATTCTGAAACATTTGATTGTTGAGTTGAATCTCTTCCGAGTCTGAGAGATTGAGTTTCTTAACAGCAACCACTTGAGCCCCATGCGGCAGTATTGCTTTGTAAACATTACCAGATCCTCCACTTCCAATGCAGTGCTTTCCATTGAAATCCTCAGTGGCTCTTATAATGTCTGTGACTGTAAATGTTACATGATCTCTTTCCCATATTACTGAAACATTATCCTCCAACCTGGTATTATTACCATCTCCATTCGTTACCTGGTTGGGCCATCGGTTTCGGTGATTATATATGAGAACCCCGAAACGATTAGTGCCACAAGTATTAGGCCATTGATGGAAACAATGATGCCAATAAGAAACTCATTGGCTTCAGCTGAGGGTATTTGTTTACAAGGAATTAATCCTTCCGCAACTCCACACAAGCCTGAGTTTCCAACAAAAGCCTCTTTTGAAACATTTGGGTTCTTGAAAACACCATCAGTTGGAATGGGGCCAGTTAACTCATTGTAGGAGAAATCAAATGAAAGGAGACTTCTCATGGAGGTGGAAAACGAAGTCGGAATTCTGCCTGAGAGATCGTTATGTGAAACATTAAGAATCTCCAATGATGCAAGCTTCCCTAAGTCTTGAGGAATTGTGCCTGAGACCAAATTGCTGCTGAGGTCCAATAAGTACTGCAAATTTGATAAGCTCCCTAGCTGACGCGGAATTTGACCAGATAAATTGTTATGGCTCAAGTCCAAGCTCAATAGTGGATCACACTTCTCAAGATCCACTGGTATGTCTCCAGCCAATTTGTTCCCCGACAGATCGAGGTACTGGAGCTTCTCTAAGTTGCCCACAATCTGAGGGATGTCACCAGTAAGATGATTTCGGCTCAAATTGAGGTTGAACAACAAGCTCAAATTCCCTACTGCAACAGGAATATCCCCTGTCAATTCATTAGCCCCCAGGTTTAGAACACGCAACTGACTCAACATCCCAAGCTCAACAGGAATTTGACCTGAAAGTCTGTTGTTGTCCATCTCTAGATTGGTGAGGTTCTAGCACTCACCCCACTCTCTCGAGATTTCACCAACAAATTGGTTGTCACTAAAAGCAATATAGTCAACTTTAGGATGAATACCAAATGCATTGGTGATGTTACCAGTAAACTGGTTTCCATCAAACCGGACTCTCAGTAGCTCAGTACAGTTCCTCAAGCAAGCTGGCAATGACCCTGTAAAGTTGTTCCCATTTACAGTAAGATTTTGAAGTGCAAAGCCGCTGCACAATTCAGGGGGCAATTCTCCAGTGAAGCTATTGTTGGAAAAGCTAACATAGAACAAACCAGGACTATTTTTCCCAAAATCGTGAGAAATGCTTCCCGAGAATTTATTGGTAAACAATGAGATTGCTCCAAGATTGGTGAGGTTAGAAATGGTGTCTGGTATCTCCCCCTCCAATTGGTTTGTGTTGACATCAAGAGACTGCAAAGATGTCAATTTTCCAACTTCTGGTGGAATTGTGCCATTGAGTTTGTTATAGAAAAGCTGCAAACCTTCAAGGTTAGAAATACTCCATATACTTGGCGGAATTGGACCTGACAGCTCATTTCCTGAAAGGTCTAAGGTTATCAAGGAATTCAAGTTCCCGATCTCCAAAGGAATTGGGCCAGAGAGTTCATTGTTATAGAGAAAGAGGTACTTGAGCTTTGTCAACAGCCCTATTTCTGGTGGAATGTTGCCTGTAAATTTATTGTTTTGAAGATTCAAAGAGATCAAGTTGGTCCAATTTGAAATGAGAGCTGATGGGATCTCACCACCAAAAGAATTTTCAGATAGACCCAACTCAGTTATTTTTGTGAGTTGTGACAAGGACAAAGGCAATTCCCCACTCAATTGATTCCCAACTAAAGCCAAAAAGGTAAGGTTACTACAAGACCCAAGCTCGAGAGGGATTGTGGAGTTTAAACCACTCAAATGGAGATCAAGTTTCTTGAGCTTTTTGAGTTGGCCAAAAGAAGAGATGGGATTTTTCCTTCAAACATTTCAATAGTTTCAAGGTCAGACATGGTTCCTATACTCTCAGGAATTGGACCAGTTAATTGATTGGTTCCTAGTTGAAGAGTTCTAAGTTTGGAAAGCTTGGAAATGTCAGATGGCAAAGGTCCTTCAAATGAATTCATAGTTAGATTGAGGTGCTCAAGCTTGCTGAGATTGGTGAACAATGATTCTGGTATTGAACCATTGAACTGATTTATGGACAAGTCTAGGAAAGTAAGGTTATGGCAGTTGAGTATAAAAGGAGGGAATTCCATGTCAAGTGGATAATTGTAAGACAAACTAAGGTAAGTCAAGGAAGGCATGGGCAAGAAATCCGACCAATCAGAAGAAACAAAGTAATTGAAGCCAAGGTCAAGGTGCCTTACTTTTTGGAGATGGGTGACTTGAGAAGGAATGGTACCATTGAGATTGTTGTTGAAAATACTGAGATATTGAAGCTCTGTCAGACGACCGATCTCCGGTGGGAGGTCTCCTTGGAAAGAATTATTGTTCAAGTCCAAGACAAGGAGTTTGGACAGAATACCAATGGCAGAGGGTATAGGCCCTTCCAAACCGCTATTGATGAGTTTAAAGCGAGTGAGATTGGCAAATGGGGTGAAGTTGAATTGGGCTATGGAACCAGAAATGTTAGCATTGGAGAGATTAATTTCAGAAACTGTTCCGGTTGCATCGCAGGTAATGGAAGTCCAGTTGCAGAGGTTGTTGAGGCTAGAGAGCGACCAAGAGTTGAAAGAAGGTGGAGAAAAAGACAAGTTGTTCTTCCATTGCACGAGTACTTCAGCTTGGGTTCTTGTCGAACAGGTGATCTTCCATAGAAGTGATGAAAGTATAATGACTCGGAGGAGATGCAGAAACCAAATGTGTTTCTTCATTATTGTTTTATCCTCAACAGACTAGAAGACTGATTAATGAAGTAAATCACAAATGTTGAATATATTGGGAGCGGGTGTAATAGGTCCGAAAATTGTCTATCTATATATAATTATGGCAAATTATACAATACACCGGCGGTGGAGTTTAGCAGACTACACAAGCGGGTCCTGAAGGGTGATATGTGTCCTTTAGGGACTAGATTGAAATATTTAAAACTTAATTAATTAAAAAAATGGACATGTGTCAACTCCGCAGCCCGCTTGTGGAGTCCAAAATTTACACCGCCGGTGTATCAAATAATCACCCTATAATTATTACCTTTCAGGCTTTCACACTAAGAAGAAAATGACTTCCAAATTCTGTTCGTGAAGGACTAGTTGTACAAAGAGCTTTATGAAATCCAAAGGGCTTAAATTGTCACGCCCCGAACCCGCAGGCCCGAAACAAGACAACGTTGCACACTTATGAAGTGAAACTCGTAAGACCAACATACAATCCAACATATTCAAAAATCTAAAATCTTTAAAATCTCTTAAACCAAAATTGTACTTTACAATCACAATAATTAACGATAAACAATAGCGGAAGCGGTTCAATAATATAAATAAAATTCAAAGTCTAATTTATTCATCCTAGCGCACTCTCCCAATGCACCCCAATGCTCAATCGTCATCACCTGAAATATAATAACCACATAATGAGCTAAAGAGCCCAGTAAGCGTCGTTTTTGAAATCGGACCGGACCGCCCGGTCCAACCGGTTTAACCGCCTACCGGACAGCACTCCGGTCCATTGAGGGTACCTAACCCGCGGTTCCTGTGACCCGCTTAAGAACCATTCAGGCCGTCCAAACCGAAACCGGAAAGAACCGGTATTTGCCGGTTTTTTTAACGTTTTAATCTAAAAAAATAAGAAAAAGAAAAACTCAAAAATCAAGATTGAATCTGCCTCTGAAACGTGACTCTCTCTCTCTTCACTCTCAAATAGAAAAACGAAATCAAACCCAAAAAATCCCAAAACCTAGGGTTTCCTTTCTTATCTTTTTCTCTCTACGATGCTTCCTGTCATCACCGCCTGGTCCGCCTCCTCACCTCACATCACCGCTTTGGTGCTCCTCTAATATGAGTTCTCCGGCCTCTGCAACAGCTCCGATCTATGAGTAGTTTAAGGGAGGGAAAGGATTGAGAGACCAAAGAGCATTTACCTAATCGAATGTCATGCCCTGACTCCAACAGATAAATTGATGGAATTGAGCAAGAAGTACTTTTGGCTCGTCAGTCAGTTGGGTAGGTTAATTTGCTATGGAAAACTCTAAACTAGAGGCAACATGTTTGGTTTATTGGTTCTTTGAATAAATGATTGATGAATTCTTTTAATGGTTTTATGTAACATATGTCATGGACTTTGATTATCGTTATTGTTGCTGTCATCACCATCATTATCATTGGAACTTGGAAGTTTATATGCTTTATGGAAATGTAACAGAGGAGTTACAAAGGAATTGGCTTTGATGTCATATAATTTATTCAGACCAAAAATTAAGGATCATTATTCAATATATGAAAATTGAAAACTGATGAAAAAAATTACTTTTTCAGGGACATTTGTTTGGGGGAAAACGGTGGGGGCTGAAGAATTCAACTTTGAATTCATATAATTTTTTTTATGGACTGGGGTTGAACCAGTCGGTCGGCCGGACCAGTCCAACCGTTCGGGTCGCCGATCGGTAGCTTGTCCGGTTCATGCCCTGGGTCGGTTACAAAAACCATGCCAGTAACAAAATCTAACTAGCTGGATCAAACATTTAAAATCATTTTCTCAAAAATCACAATCTTTAATAAATAATAATTTACAACCAATTTCTCAATCACGATCTACAATAAAAAAAAAAAACATTTCAATAGAGTTTTTTTTAGGCTGCCACGATACATAATATCACGATACACAATGTTTCAACCGTACGGTGATAGATTCCGGAACCACTATCAGTTTAACCCCTTGAGGCACGGGTCCACTATGCAGCCATCAAAGTCCCTAAAACCAATTTTCACAATTCCAAATCAATTTCACAATACCACAATTCCAAATCATTTTACCTTTCATGCTTGACCCATTTTACGAAACCATTTCAATAGGTCAAAACAATAAAACATTCAATTACAGCAAAATCGATTATAAAACAATTTAAAGCCAATCATTTTGAAAATAACCAGAAAGGTTCAGAAACTTACCTGATTTGCAAGACAATCACAACACAAAATCCACAACAAGATAAACACAATCACGATCCTAACAATTTATAACTATTCGTTAGAAACGGCAAATATACACAACAATTATGCATGTTCAATCTACCCTTCAACCAATCCTAAACAACATTGGGGGAACGCTGAAAATTCCTTTTCAAAACATTTAGAATACACACACATAGAATTTTCCACATTTAACCCACTTTTACTATCTAAAATAACCATTGAAAATATGTTTTGAAATTTCAAGAGAGTTGATACAAATCTAGTTGTGATAGATTCAAATCTACCCTTGAATTCTTCCAAAGATCAACTTGAAACTCCAACTTCTAGACTTGATGAACTTGATAGTCTTCCCAAAGATCAAATCTTCTTTCGTCCGCCCTAGATGATCAATTAGACCTACAATTGACAATCTAAGATTACAAGAAACACAACTAGATAATCACTATCTAATTGTTTGCTAGGACTCTACAAGATAGAAGAGATCCTAAGTATGCTCAAACTAGAACAATGAAGCTAAATTCTCATAAGAAGTCTTTTTGGTTGAAAAACTTAACTTGTGTTTACAAGAGGCATTGATCCCCTTATATAGGCATAGTAAACGAAATTAACCTAATCCTAAAGACATATGGGCGGCTATAAGGCCTTACAAGCCCAAAATAAAAGACAAGGAAAACTAATCCTAGTCAAACTATGAAAAATAACAACTTAACAGAATTAAATAAGGATTGGACTTAATTGAACAAGGCCCAACCCAAATAAGATCCAAACTAAATAATAAGCTAATCTAAGATATAATAAAACCCACAATGGCCGAATTTATGCATTCAAGCCCTAAGTCATATCAATTGCAAGTAAGGTGATGATCTTGGAATAAATGGATGAATGCTTGCTCAAATCATCACCAAAGCTCTTCAATTGCACATCGATGACCTTCATATCTTCTAGATGAGTTTGAACAAGGCCCATAAGTGCATCCTTGAATGTCTTAGCTCTTGCTCTTGTCATTGGCCCATTAGGTAAGCTTAATGAATCAAATGGCATCTTCTTGGTGCTTGGAACATGATCATCGACATCTCCTTAGTCTCCATGAATCTTCATGCTTCCTTGCAGCCTTTGCACATCCTCTCCTTGCTTTCCATGCTTGTCTTCAAGTCCATGATAAGCCTTGGGCGCATCATCCCCTCCCCCTTGAAGAAGATTTGTCCTCAAATCTGCATCATTATCAAAAAGAGACAAGTCAGCAACATTAAAGGTAGCACTTACATTTCCATACTCACTAGGAAGATCTAGCTTGTAGTGAACAACAATGCCTACACCAAATGCATCACGTTCAATCTCAAAAGTAGAATTAAAATTATGTAAAACAAGCAAAGGGGCATTAGAAAGCTTAGTCTTTAATGTCTCAAACGCCTCTTGTTGTTCTGGACCCCATTTGAATGGTGCATTCTTCTTCATCACACTTGTTATAGGTGCTGCCAAGGTGCTAAAGTCCTTAACAAATCTCCTATAAAATCCAGCCAAGCCATGGAATGATCTCACTTGACTAACATTGGTTGGTGTTGGTCAATCTTTGATGGCTTTGATCTTCTCTTCATCAACTTCTATACCCTGCGCACTCACAAAAAAACCAAGGAAAACAAGCCTATTTGTGCAAAAGGTGTTCTTCTTAAGGTTAGCATATAACTTCTCAACCCTAAATACCTCTAACACACATCTCAAATACTCAACATGATCCTCTAAAGTTTTACTATACACAAGTATATCATCAAAGTAAACAACAACAAACTTACCAATAAAAGCTCTTAAAACATGGTTCATTAACCTTATAAAAGTACTAGGTGCATTAGTCAATCCAAAAGGCATAACTAACCATTCATACAATCCAAGTTTAGTTTTAAAGGCAGTTTTCCATTCATCACCCTCTTTCATGCGAATTTGATGGTACCCACTCCTAAGATTAATCTTAGAAAATAAACAAGCACCATCAATTCATCTAAAATATCATCTAATCTAGAAATAGGGTAACGATACTTAACTGTTATGTTGTTGATAGCTCGACAATCAACACACATTCTCCAAGTTCCATCCTTCTTTGGAACTAGCAACACAGGAACAACACATGGAGAAAGGCTTTCTCGCACATAACCCTTTTCAAGCAACTCTCCAACTTGTTTCTCCAATTCCTTTTTCTCATCAGGATTTGTCCTATAGGCTGACCTATTAGGTTTTTGCGCCCCAAGGATGAAGTCAATTTGATGCTCAATCCCTCTAATTGGTGGCAATCCACTAGGAATTTCCTCAGGAACACATCTGCATAATCACTTAAAAGAGAAACAATATTGCTTGGAAGTTCTCCAACCAAGTTGTTAGTACTCATAAGTGTATTTCGAAACAAAAGTAAGATCAAAACAGAATTCTCATGCAAAGCACTCTTAATCTCACTCTTAGTAGCTAACATACACTCTTTAACAACTTTCTTAGAACTAACATTCTTTTCACCCAAAACAGGTCTAGTGTCATCGCAAATAAGACCTAAACTAGGTTCGGACTTACTCTTCTCCTTAGCCCTAAATTCAGCCTCTAATCTAGCAAAATCATCTCTTAATTTTAATTGATCTTTTAAAGCTTCTTGAGGTGATAAAGGAACTAAAGTGATAGGAATCTTACCACACATAAAAGAGTACTTGTTTGTCTCACCATCATGTTGCACCTTGTTGTCATATTGTCATGGCCTCCCAAGCAACACATGACAAGCTTGCATTGGCAAGATATCGCACAAGACATCTTCTTTGTACCTGCCCAAAGAAAGAGTAACCAAAACTTGTTTGTTAACCCTAATTTCTTCTCTATCATTGAACCAACCTAAGCTATAGGGTTTAGGATGCTTAGAAGTAGGTAGTTGTAACTCTTTCACCAAATAAACACTAGCTATGTTTGTACAACTCCCACCATCATTAATCACACTACTAGGTTTTCCATTCACATAGCATCTAGTGTGAAACAAGTTCTCCCTTTGATTTTGCACATCACTTTTCACATATGCACTCAAAGTCCTCCTAGCAACCAAACTCTTGAGTGGAACTAACTCATCACCATCATCAATCATAGCCTCATCATCGTCCCCTTCATCATCACCATCCCCACTAGTATCAAGATTAAAATCCTCTTCTTCACTCAAAAGCTCACCACGCTCATTAAAATACATCACCTTCTTATTAACACAATCCTTAGCATAGTGATCAAATCCTTGACACTTAAAACACTTAATGTGAGATTTAGATGATGAACTTGAAGAACCCTTACATTCAATTTTAGGACTTACAAACCCCTTTTGCGCAACCTCCTTCTCCTTGTATGGAGTTTTCTCATCTTTCCTAATAGGAGTTTTCCATGAGCTACTTGATGATGTGAAACCCCTTTTGGCCGCACTATTCCTCTTCACTTGACCCTCAGCCTTCAAAGCATGTTGCAACATCTCCTTTTAAGCATAGTGTTGTTGCATCTCCACAATATCATGAATCTCTATATTCAAACCCGCAAGAAATTTAGCCATAGTAGCTTGTGGAACTTCTTCAATTTCAGCCCTAGACATCAACAACATCATCTCCGAATAGTACTCATCAACACTTTTAGATCCTTGTCTCAATGCTTGCAACCTTTGATAAAGAGAATTGATATAGTAACTTGGCACAAACCTCTTCCTCATAGCACTCTTCAAATCAGCCCATGTGTCAATTGGTCTCTCCCTATTTCTCCTCCTAGATTGCACCAATTGATTCCACCAATGTAAAGCATTCTCAACAAACTCAAGGATAGCAATTTGTACCTTCCGAGATTCAGCATAAGGATGATAATCGAAGTACATATCCAACTTAGATTTCCAATCCAAATAATCCTCTAGAACTCCCTTTCCATTAAACTTAGGAATTGTGTACTTAATGTTTCTTTAGGCTCCTCTCTATCAACAACCCTTCTAGGTCGCAAGTTGTCTATATAAGCTTGACCTCCAGCTTCTTACTCCCTTAATCTATTTAATGGACCTCCCCTAGCAACTTGCCTTTGAACTTGAGGCTCCCTAGCTTCATCTCCCAATTCGCCTCCCCTTGGTGGTGGTAATTGAGCTTGATTAGCCCTTTGTTGATTTTGGGCCTCTAAGGTATCCATCCTTTGATTAAGTTGAGTAGACATTGTGTCCATTCTTTGCACTAGAGTTTGTAACAAGGTAGTCATGTTTACTTCCTGATTTTCTCCATTTTGTCTATCTCCCATTGTACCTGCACAAAAGGTTAGTATAGATAAAGAAAAATCCTCACAAATAGTGTGTGTGTGTGTGTGTGTGTGTGTGTGTGTGTGTGTGTGTGTGTGTGTGTGATTACCAACAAGTGCTCTCGTGTTTGCACTCAACCTATGGGTTCGCCGCCCTCTATCTCTCTTGATGATCTCACACAATTTCTGCCTTTTTCCACTCATTTTAGCTTCAATAGGCCTAATAAGAACAACTTGTAAGGATTACTTCGCTCTTCTCGTGACCTACTTGAGGAACAAACAATTAGTAGCAAAAATAGAGATCAAAGATAAGTGATCTCAAAACCAAAACAAACCAATTTGCAGCACCCTTATGTCGATGTAAGTAGCTTCAATTTACTGCAAAACACAATCAAACAACACAAATTGCAAATCACCCAATTCAAGCTTAAATCATATTTGTACCACTTATTTTTCAACTTGAAATTGGTGAACTCCAAACTGAATTCTTTCAAATTAAACCTTCAATTACAGCAAAAGCTTCCCAAAATCTCCAAACACACTTTCAATTCCACTCAATTTTCTCCAATTAGGGCTAATTGCAACAAATTAGGTCAATTGCACAAATCAAGAACCCTAACCCCCTGCAAAAATCGATAGTTTTTTTGATTTTTTTTTGAATTTTCACTATTTTTCCCAGAAAGATCAAGATGTAAAAACACTAAATCTAAAATTTCAGCAATTCGGATCACTAACAAATGCAGAACAAAATTCACAAGTTTCTAGTCGAAATTTTTTATTATTATTATTTTTGTGATATTATTCAATATAACCTTGATGTATGAGGACTCCAAATCTGAAATTTCAAAGCAATCCGACTACTAATGAATCCACAACAAAAATCGGAAGTTTCTGAATTTTTAAAACTTGAAAATTGCGATATGAGCTTTTATGGATGAAAAACTTGATGAATGATGAATAGAAGGATATATTTACCGATTGAAGATGAAAACCTAAGCTCTGAATACCAATTGATACGAATCTAGTTGTGATAGATTCAAATCTACCCTTAAATTCCTCCATAGATCAACTTCAAACTCCAACTTCTAGACTTGATGAACTTGATAGTCTTCCCAAAGATCCAATCTTCTTTCGTCGGCCGTAGATGATCAATTAGACCTGCAATTGACAACCTAAGATCACAAGAAATACAACTAGATAATCATTATCTAATTGTTTGCTAGGACTCTACAAGATTGAAGAGATCCTAAGTATGCTCAAACTAGAACAATGAAGCTAAATTCTCATAAGAACTCTCTTTGATTGAAAAAAGTTATCTTGTGTTTACAAGAGGCATTGATCCCCTTATATAGGCATAGGAAACGAAATTAACCTAATCCTAAAGACATATGGGTGGCTATAAGGCCTTACAAGCCCAAAATAAAACACAAGGAAAACTAATCCTAGTCAAACTATGAAAAATAACAACTTATCAGAATTAAATAAGGATTGGACTTAATTGAACAAGGCACAACCCAAATAAGATCCAAACTAAATAATAAGCTAATCTAAGATAGAATAAAGCCCACAATGGCCGAATTTACGCATTCAAGCCCTAAGTCATATCGATTGCAAGTAAGCCGATGATCGTGGAATAAATGGATGAATGCTTGCTCAAATCATCACCAAAGCTCTCCAATTGCACATCGATGACCTTCATATCTTATAGATGAGTTTGAACAAGGCCCATAAGTGCATCCTTGAATCTCTTAGCTTTTGCTCTTATCATTGGCCCATTAGGTAAGCTTAATGGATCAAATGGCATCTTCTTGGTGCTTGGAACATGATCATCGACATCTCCTTGGTCTCCATGAATCTTCATGCTTCCTTGCAGCCCTTCCACATTCTCTCCTTGCTTTCCATGCTTGTCTTCAAGTCCATGATAAGCCTTGGGCGCATCAAGAGTGGAACTCCATTTTAAAAACATAAAAATAACATTGATATTAATATATATTTTTCAACAAAATTTCATAATCTAAGTTTTTAAAATTAAGCCACACTCTCCCAATCATTTTTCCAAAAAGAATAATTTATATAAAATAATTTGTAATCTGAAAAATTATAAAAAGATTCCAGAAAATCCGAAATATTTTGTTTAGCAAATCCCCCATATTTCACTCCAAAACGACCTAGGGGTGAACTACACTCTTCGATTCAATTTCTGGCCGAGAGTGGGCATTGCCAGTTACTGTTCATCTTCTCCATGAACAAATCTGAAAATTTCAGATTTATCCCATCGATGAAGCATCTTTGAAGCTTCGGTTCTCTCACCTCAAAACACCTATGGAGGTATGAAAGGTACCAATGGACAGAGCTTCCATCATACTACAATTACCCCATAAGTTTACCCTTTAAACGCCTCCCGGTTTGCCGGATTCCGGGAAGAAAAGTAGGCCCACCGATCACAATTTTCAACTTAGGGTTCTTAACTTAAAATCGTCATAACTTTTGATTTACCCAACCAAATTGAGTGATTCAAAATTCTATGAACTCCTGATGATTAAAGGAATCTATCGATACCAATTTGATGGCGGGAGGCTCGCCGATTGGCGGCGGGAGGCTCGCCGATTGGCGGCGGGAGGCTCGCCGATTGGCGGCCGGTGGCCAGAACTCTCTCTCTTTCAAATCAAAACCCTCCCTAATACATGCTTACAAGGTGAAAACATTAAGAAATTGTTAAAACTAACCTTAGCACGAAAATATGATGGAAAAGTGATGAAATTAGCCTTCAAAACTCTCTGATCGTTTTCGTTCTTCTCCCAATTTGTCTAACCCTAGTTTTGAAAAGAAAGTATATATATTATTAGACCAACTATGCTAATCAATTAGTGGGTTTTTAACCATAAGTTAAGATATATTTAAGCGTAATTAATAATATATAGACCTCTTGGGCTGGGGTCTTACACTTAAAAGCTCTAGCACGATTGGAGGAGGCCTTGAAAGCTTCATGTTTCCCTTTCGTACCAAAGTTGGTCCTGCCTCTCTGGCCAATTTTGTAGCCGAAAGCCACACGTTTATTTGTTGGGTCATATGAGCCGAATTAAAAACCATAAGTCTTGGAGAATTGAAATAATATATATCCTTACAAGAAACATTATCAACATTATAGCATATTTGGAGAGAAATATTGAACAAGCTAATTAAAGAGCCATCTACCTAGGGGAGAGCAAAGTTCGGTTCAAACCGAACAAATCGACCGAAACCAACCAATTTCGGTCTTGTCGGGACGGTTTTTCGATTTGTTCGGTACGGTGATGTCCGGTGCTAGGTAATTCGGTCGGTTGTCGGTTTTGAAATTTTCCCATGAAACCGAATCGAAACCGACCGAATTATATGTATTTACTTTTATTATTTTTATTATATATATATATGAAATAAAATATAGGTTTAGTTTATAATTATATTTATATTTATGATTATTACTTTATTAGTTACAATAAACTAATAATCTACCTTATTATAACTAATATATATGATTAAACATTAATGATTAATCTAACTTTAATGCAAAAAAAATAGAAAAAAGACTAATAATCTAACTTATTATACCGAACCGAAAACCGAACCGAAAACCGACAAACCGAACTCATCGGTTTCATAGAGGTTTCGGTCGGTTGTCGGTTATGCGTATTCCACAACTAAAATCGACAAAAAAAACCGAAACCGAACCGTACACATCCCTACATCTACCAACCATCTTGCTTTTGAGAGTAAGGCTAAGTTCCAAGACCACCCTTCGACTTTGGCAATAGATTGATTAATTATCAAAAAAAGCAAAAGACAAAAAAGTACAAGGTTAACAAAAGTTAGAAAAAAAATGACGATGAGAGTTATAAAATTATCTCCTATGATAAGTAAAATATTGTCAAAACATGGGGTGATCAAGGATACAAAACCTACAACATCTTTGTTTCTTGGAGCTAAGCTTTGTTTTGAAGAAAAAGGAAAAAAAATATTATCCAAGCATGCAGTTTCTCAAAAGTTTATTTAAATACTAACAAGATACTACTTATGGTGTTACCAAGCATCATGTTAAACCCATACCAAGAACACGTATAGTTTCTTTGATACTCCATTAAAAAAATAATTTATGCATTTCTTATAAATTTATAGCGGTATAACTTTTATGTGATTAAGTATTGTAAATTTAATAAACTTCATTATTTATGATATCATTATATAAAGTTAGAATTATTATACAATACACTTTTATTAAACCAAGTATTAATATATAGAATTGTTTAAGTGTCATAATTTCATTAGTTTATTATTAGGTAATTTATGTGAGTGGTTTATATGTGATTAAAGCCCATAAAACCTAACTATAAATATTATAGGTTTAATACCCTTTTTGCCCCCTGAACTTCTACGATTTTGACGTTTTCCCCCTAAACTTTAATTTTGGACGTTTGCCCCCAGAACTCGCAATTTGGACCCACTTTAGTCATTCTCAAACGGTTGGCTTGACGGCACAGTCACGCGGCTGGCGTGGTATTTCCACCGTTTAAATTTGACACTTAACTACTTTATGTTTATTTTTTGTTACCAAATTCCTTAATACCATTAATTTTTTTTTCTTTTTCTTTTCATTTCTTTTATTCTTTTTAGCCTAACAAACATGTTTCTGTCTTATCCAACTCTTCATGTGTTTTTTAGGCAAGTCAAAAAATATATTAGCATCTATATTTATAATTTCGGTCATTTGTTTTTGTAAGTTCAAAACCAGCATAAGCAATTAATTCTTAGATTTGTAGACTATGTGTTGCTAAAAATTATCAAGAACATATATAATATAACATAAAATATTTTTAAAAATTCTAAAATGATAAAAAGATTATTTTGGTTATTAACATTGTCAAGGATCTGGTAATAGAAAATAAGCACAAGGTAGTTAAGTGTCAAAATTTAAATCTCAAGAGTCATATTTCTTTCACTCAAAACCTCATGGTATATAAATGTGATTTACCCTTATTAATTTTATTTTCATTTCTCATTTATTAAATGTTCTACCAATGAATGTTTAGAACTTTACTTTTCTTTTTTTACTATGTCCTAGAGAATCAAAAGTTTATTAAAATCAATAGAGCATTCAAGCATCCTATGTCAAATTTGAATGCAAGTCTATACCTTGCACCACAAAAAACAAACAAAGCAGTTAGTCATTTCTTATATTGACTTATTTTAATAATAAAATAATAATATTTAAAATTTTAAATAATTTTAGTCTTTCGTAAGAACAAATACAAACATAAAATTAGTTTTAACCACATGCACCTTAAAATACATCGTATGTATCTTAAAATTATGTTTAACCACATTCTCAAATCCACGTGTGGAACACGGAATATTATATGTTTTGTGTCATTGGTTATTGTTGAGAAAAAACCAAAATAAAAATTGAAAAGCTTGTGGCGCAGTTTCACTTTAGGCTGATGACGGTGATTTGGTTGTGCAATTTTTTCATAGTTGGAATAAATGATAAAAATAAAAGATAAAATTAAAAAGAGATTGATAAATAAAAATCAAAGTGAAATTTGTAGGTTATTGAATTTATCTGTAAATATATAGTTTTTTTTTATAAACTATAAAAGTATTTTTAGTACAAAGTAAAGTATGGTAAACTTGATAACTTTCATATTAATGAAATAATTAAAAAAATAATTCTAGTTAAAGGTTAACGGATTTTTTAGTACACATTTTACTACCTACAAAACTTTTCTAGAAATTGGGTATTTTAACCCTCATTAGTGAAGAGTGGTTGTAAAAACTTTTACAAAGCATTGTTACCGAATTGCGGCAAAAAAAGCATTGTTACTGAATTTATTGGTAAATGTATAGTTATTCTTATATCCTTCAATATTTTTAGTTAATCAAGTATTGTAAATTTGATAAAATTGTTACCAAGTTACTGAAAATGAAAGGTTATTAAATTTGTTGGTAAACATTTAAGATTTTAAGTAAAAGCTTCTTTTAGGAAATTTTTAAGCATTTTTAGTAACCTTATAAGTTTTTTTTAATAATCGTATAAATTTTTAACACCTTTTTTTAATCTTTTTAAAAATAATCTTATAAGATCTTTTAATAAGTTTAGTAGATTTTTTAGTAACTTTATAAGTTTTTTTGAAGTAGAATTTTTTTTAACTTCTTAAAAGTTTTTTTAATTAATTACTATATATAAGATTCTTTTATAATGAACATTAGTATATATTTTAGTTAACTTATACGATTTATTTAATAACTTTTATAAATAATCTTTTAAAGTTTTAGTATAGCTTTTTCGTTAATTTTATAAGAATTTTTTATGTATAGTAACTTAATAAGCTTTTTTTTTTGGCAACAACCTAATAAGTTTTCATATAATAACCTTTGAAGATGCTTTACTAGCTTTATCATTTATTTTAATAATCTTTTAAACTTTGTGCCGTTAAATCGTTCAATGTGTCGTTAAACCGTCCGACATGGCAGTGACGCCGTCAAATATGTTGACGTGTCATCTGCCTTGTCATATTTTTCGATTAATTTTTTTTTAATTTTTTTTTTAAAAAAAGTGAGTCAGGGACCTAATTGCTCAATTAACTCCACTTTAGGGACTCAATTGCTCACTAAGTTCACTTCAGGGACCCATTTGCACATTTGTCCCTAATTTTTTGTTTTTTTTTCAATAAAAAGTTTTTCATTTTTTCTTCTTTTTTTTCTTTATTTTGTTTTTTTTAAATCATTTTCTTCTTTTCCAAAACTCGTGGTGAATATGATTAATATATTAAATAGGAACAACAATAGATTTATAAATGATCTAATTGGCAATATTTAGTATATATTAATCAATTATTTCAAGTTTCTCTTCCCTGATTGTTTCTTGCTTTAATCAGTCCATTTCATAATGCTTTACTTGATAATAGTTAATTTATTAAACAACTACAATTTTAAAAAAAAACACTCACAACCTAGTATAAAATTTTTAAGAAGAAAATATGCGACTTTAAAAGAATTTCTGCTTCCTACCATAAACAAAAGGATAATAATTATTAAAGTTATAAAATCTTTTTGTAATTTAATCGAGGAAAAAATAATTTGATTGTTTGATTTACTATGTATTATTTTTTTTTTAGTTTAAACGGGCTACGTTTTCATTAATCAAGGAGTTGGATTACAAATATGAGAGGGTAAATAACCCAACCATACCCTTTTCTACACTCAGATTTGGCAATATTATGGACTAAAATATTTGTCCTCGTTTTAACAAAATTAAAAGAGATGGTATCAAAATTTAAAAAAAAAATCACTTTCTTCTTTCTTTTTTTTTCAAAAATAAAAAAGAAAAGGAAAAATGTTTTTTTTGAAAAACAGAAAAAAAATATGAATTTTTATTTTATTAAAAAACCAAAATTAGGGGAAAATGTACAAATGGGTCCCTGAAGTGAACTTAGTGAGCAATTGAGTCCCTGAAGTTGAGTTAATTGAGCAATTAGGTCCCTAACCCAATTTTTTAAAAATTATATATATTTTTTAAAAATATATATATATTTTAAAAAAATAGTTTTTTTTTTGAAAAAAAAAAATTTAATAAAAAATGACGTCGCAGATGACACATCAGCATATTTGACGGCGTCACTGCCACATTGAACGGTTTAACGGCACATTGGACGGCCACTAACGAAAAGGACCTGATTGTCCGTTATCTCCATTTGAGGGACCGAATTACATATTTTTTCACTTGAGAGACCAAAATGCTATGGTCACTCCACTTTAACGACATGTCCTGTACTTTTACCCAAATCGGATTTGTTGTTTAAGAAAATCAAACAATTAATTTGGTGATGAAAAATTCTACAAAGATGTTAATAATTTAACATTCCCTTTCCTTTTCTTTTCTGTTTTTTGTCCCACCCCTTTGAAACAGCTTATTTAACAAAGTGTTGCGCCAAAAAATCTCTCGAGTTTTAAGCGAATAATTATGTTAAGGGCGTATCAGTCAATTTGCTGTAAATTGACAAAGGTTGTACGAACAGTAAATTGATGCTGATTGTAGCAAATTAAAGATCAGGCGGATTGTGGGGACCGAATTAAAGTCACGAACGGGCGTTTAAATCATTGATTCAAATTTTCTTAATCTGAGATCTGTTTCAATGGTTTTTATTATTAATTTCATGGAGAAAATAACAAATGATTGCTATTTTATTGATAGAAACGGATTACAAGTGTAAATATGTCCGGAGACAAGATTGAAACAGTAAAAATGGGAAGAACAAGTATGAATTTGTTGAAAAGTAGAGAAATTATGCAGAAGTTTGCATAATTTTAGAGAAAATTCAGAGGGTAAGCTCAGGGCTTGGCTTTTACAGCTGGGCAGGTTTGAGATGTGTTGATTTATGTCCAAATCCTGGGGGGAGGCCTCCTTTATATAGTGATCGGTCATGGGCCTTGGAGAACTTCATGCGCCTGAAACGACGACTCGTTGTTCTTCAGAAAACCTTTCTTGGATGCGTTTGTAGATCAACAAGTGCACTGGCACGCCACTCATCTTCTTCTAATCATAACCAATTTTGAAATCCCCTTGGCCTGCGCGCGTTGACGCGTGCTGTTGCTTCTTCCAAGCGCACGTTCTGGCGACAAATTTAGTGACGAAATGGCTCGAACCACTTGTGAACTTGGCATGATCTTTTAAGCCACAAAATTAGCTTAACATAAACATATTGAACAAATGGTTCGGCCAAAACCACAATCAAACGAAAAAATGGCTAAAAAACGGGGTGTCAAAGCCATGTGTCCTTTTTTTAAAAGAAAGCCAAAGTTGGGCTCGATGGTCATAGCTCATTGAAACCACGAAATAGACCATTACAAATACTTATAAACATGGCTCGAACCATATGGAGCTATAGGTTGATCAAAATTCATCGTTTTCGGTCTTCATGTCCTTAATTGAAAACATGTGGAAAATTTATGACCGAAATGTGATTGGGCTGGAAATCGTTGCACAGCCACTATTAAGCAAGAAAAACAAGTCGGCACCCCTTTGCTGAAAACGACACGTCAAAATCATTACCGGAGAATGTTTTGTCCTTAAATGAAAATAGGGAATAAGTTTAGCGTTTGCACCAAATTGCGCTGAAAATTGACAGGTTGTTGCACGAACACTTGATGATTACAAATGAGAAAGTGCCACACCATGCAATCCATCATCAAAGTTTTCAATTTTCCAACCCTAATTCACAAGTCCTTATCAGAAAACTCAATCGCGCGTTGAGTAATCGCTTTCGAAATATAACATGCATGCACTGAACAAATGCGCCTTTGCTTGCGTTTGGAAAACACAAAGGATGCGTCTACACTCTTTCATTTTTAATAATTATAATTAAATTATAATTATTCTTGGACTCATTTAATTAAAATTGGGGTTTCAGGTTTAAAATCAAAGCCTTTTACTAACAAAATCCACTTGAGATGTCCAAAATCCAACTAAAGTTAACAGGCCATCAATCAACCTTGGCCATTCATCTTGTTTCTATATGTTCATTGTCAATTTTACCCCAAAGTGAAAATTGGGGTGTCAACACAAAGATGTTTGGAGCTTCCTAAAGGTCAATCCATCAGAGTATATCACACTCAAAGCCAAAGGCAAGTGGAAGTGTGGAACCAAACCTTTCCCACTATGAGTCAAATTCTATTTCTGACCATATAAATTAAATATAATAATAATAAAATTCTTAATTTGTAACCCCACCATATTAAAAATGAAAACTATATACAAATACTTCAAAGTCTTCACACTGATAAAGCAAAAACATGTTGAATACAGCTCTTGCAGAAAGAAAGCAACTGAGGTCAACCCCATGACTAATCTGCACCTAATTAATAAACCTACTGAATTTAACCTTTGAAACCCAAATCTTCTTATTGGTTATAATTATATATATACAATACATACATTCTGTAACAAAAGAAAAAAATGATACAAGGCACACTCATCCATATATAATCTGCTTTCATATGCAAAAATGTAATAAAAACAGGCTTGTAAATGATCCTACCTAAAATTTCTGTCTTGTTTTATTTCTGAAAGCTAGTTGGCTTGCCAATAGTCTAGAAATGGAAGCATTATTAAATTGGAAAATTTTCAACTTTCTGCCGCGTTCATTGGATTTTCTTATGCCTCTTCATATGAAGTTTTTATTTAAATTTTATTATAAGTTTAAAAGAAGCTTTATTATTTTGATAATAAAATATTAATTTGATCAACTTTGACCATAGGCACATAACAAGTTGGGCAAAGATACAAACAGAATCAATTGATACAAGTTTATATATCTTTTCTGTTTTTTAATAATTTCAAATCAACAGTAAAATAGCAATAGAAATTTAAGTGGGACTTGTTAAAGAAAATCAACTAATTAATTTGGTTTAGGGTTTATTCTACAAAGATGTTAATAATAACATTCCTTTTTCCTTTTCCTTTCTGTTTTTTCTCCCTTTGAAACAGCTTATTGAACAAAGATGTTTGCAGCTTCCTCGAGGTCAATCAAAGTATATCACACTCAAAGCAAAGGCAAGTGGAAGTTTGGAACCAAACCTTTCCAAATTCCCACTACGAGTGAAAGTCAATTTCTGACAATAGAAATTAATTAACTGGATTGCTAAACACCACCGCCCCATTTTTACTTCTCACCGCCTCCCTTTTTATACTTTTGCCCTTTTGATATTTAAACTTTCAAAACTCCTTCAAACTTCATTTTCTAACTCTCAAAACTTCTTCAAACTCTCTAAACTTCTTCAAGAACATCATGTCGAACAAGACGTACAAGGTTACAATGGTAAGATTTTAAGTTTTGCTCTAGATGTAGGTTGAATTAGATTAGGTGGTTAGGAAAACTTAGAAAAAATTGGCGGTGTCGCCCAACTTGGGCGGCACCACCATAGCGGTGTCGCCCTGTTGGGCCGGCACCTCCTTGGCGGTGTCGCCCTGTTGGGGCGGCACCACCTTGGCGGTGTCACCCTGTTGGGGCGGCACCACCATGACGGCGTCGCCCTGTTGGGGCGGCACTGCCGGAAAGTTAAAAAAAATATTTAAAAAAATGTTAAATTTTTATTTTTAATTACAATTAATTTTAAAATAAATGAGTTTATTTTTTGTAATTAGTTAATTAGTTAATTGATCACTTTTAATCAAATTATATTATGAAATTTAATTAAAATTAATTATTCTTAAATAATTATTAATTTTTATTTTATATAGTTATTTTATTATTTGACTATAATTAATTTTTTACTATAATTATTTATTATTGTAATTACTTATAATTTTGATTTACTAGAATTAATTATTATTTTTTATTTAGGCTGGAAGGGAGGTCGGTACCGTTGGTAGCTCTGGACCGCGGCACACTAGGAGTCGCAATGTTACTGCCTCCGTCCGTAGGGAGAGACAGGAGCAGTTGCAAAGGGAGAGAGAGGCTGAGGCTGCTCGGATGTATAGGGAGAGGGAGAGGGAGGCTGAGGCTGCTCGGATGTATAGGGAGAGGGAGGGTGCTGCTGCTGCTCAGATT
>AWUE01014546.1:0-22075 GCA_001974825.2 Corchorus olitorius
AATGCAGGGAATTGGGAAAAATTATGTTCTCTTTTCTACTGGCCAATTATTCAATTAGAAATTATTGAAATAGTGAAAGATTGATGTTTTATTCTTGGTAATTCTTAAAGAGTGACAGAACAGACTTATTGAGATGAAACTAGATTTGGAACTATTTTGATAATGTTAATCAAATGAATATATTGTGTGTCAATGATCCATAGCCTTATTGATTGATTTCAACCATTGGAAGGAAAGTATGTCTTTTTAATTAATTGTTTTCTAAGTAGTTTTCGAGTCTTTATTTTGTCTTTAATTAATTACTTGTTAAGCTTTGTTCTTAATCAATCCTTTTTCAAGTGTTTTTCATAGATTAGGTTCAGAATGTGATTTTTAGTTATTCCCTCCCTGTGGGATCGACCCTTACTTATCCTATCTACTTAAGAGAGGTTTTGTGAGGTATTTTTATCTTGTGATTCGTTGACGACCGATCAGAGTCTAACTTAGAGTCCAAGTTAGATTAAAATTCATCCTAGAGTAGAATTCTAAGTTAAAGTCCAAGTTAGATTAAAACTCATCCTAGAGTAGAATCTAAGTTAAAATAGGATCCTGAAAAAACCCTGATTTCGTGCAGGGACTTCGACGGTATTTTTGGACTTGAAAATGACAGAACTGTGTCTTGGACTTCAAAGGAAAGTTGTAGGTCTCGGAGTTAGCTTTCTAACGAGTATTCATGGGCTTCAAACGGAGGTCTGAGCAGAAAGTTATGATTTTTCTACCAAAACTGCGCCTGAATCCTAATCCTGTTAGGACTAGAATTGGGAATCTACGGGCTTTGGATATTTCCTTGGATATAGGAGTTATTAATTGGGATTTTAATTCTAATTAATGATTTATATGGGCTGAGTATTTTCCCATATAAAATATCCAAAAATATCAAAGCTTGAAGGCTTATCCATGGCTTGTCTTCAATTAAGGCTCCAATCTTCAATCCTTGCTTCTTGAAATAATTTTTCAAAGATCTTCAAGTCTCCAAATTATCTTCAAATGGTCTTCAAACACGAACTTCAAATCTCCAAATCTATGCTCAAAATCGCTTTGCTAAAATCTGTGTAAAAAGTCATCAAAATAGCTCCAAAAATAGTGAAAAATAATAATTTCTCATTTTCACATCACTTAAAGACTAAAAACACAAATATTATCAAAATAGCATATATTTAAACATAAATAGGTCTAAAAACATAGTAAAATAGCCATAAAAATAGGGTCTAATTTAGCTCAATCAACTATGTCATATTCGGACAACAAGACCTGCCATCTAGCAATTCTTCCTGACAAGCCCGGCTTTTCAAACACGTACTTGATCGGATCCAGTTTGGAAACCAACCAAGTAGTGTGATAAAGCATGTACTGTCTTAATCTATGAGCTGCCCAAGCGAGTGCACATCACATCTTCTCCAAATCTGAATACTTGACTTCATAATCCGTGAATTTCTTGCTCAAATAATAAATTGTTTGTTCTTTCTTTCCTGTTTCATCTTGTTGCGCCAATACACAGCCCATCGAATTCTCAAGAACCGTTAAGTACAGAATAACAAGCCTATCCCTTACTGGTGGCACTAACACTGATGGGTTGGACATATACTCTTTAACCTTATCGAAAGCGGCTTGACAATCTTCATCCCATTCTCCTGGATTTTTCTTTTTGAGTAACTTGAAGATCTGGTCGCATTTTGCTGTCAACTGGGAAATGAAGCGAGCAATGTAAGTCAGTCTACCCAAAAACCCTCTAACTTCCTTTTGATTTTTGGGTGGGGGCAAATTTTGAATAGCTTTTACTTTGTCTGGATCTACTTCAATCCCCTTTTCACTGACTACGAACCCAAGTAAATTCCCTAAAGTACCTGCAAAGGTACACTTTGCTGCGTTAAGTTTAAGTTGGAATTCTCGCAGTCTTTCAAAGAGTTTTCTTAGGTTTACTAAATGTTCTGCTATCGACCGAGTCTTAGCAATCATATCATCAACATATACTTCGATCTCCTTGTGCATCATGTCATGAAAAAGGTTTACCATAGCTCCTTGATACGTTGCCCCGGCGTTTTTCAATCCAAATGGCATGACTTTGTAACAGAATACTCCCCAAGCCGTGACAAACGCAGTCATTTCTCTATCCTCCGACGCCATCTTAATCTGATTGTATCCAGAAAACCCATCCATAAATGAAAACAAAGAATACCCAGCAGTGAACATCAATATGTGGCAAAGGAAAGTTATCTTTTGGGCTGGCCCGGTTCAAGTCCCGATAGTCCACACACATTCTAACTTTTCCGTCCTTCGTCGGTACCGGGACTATATTTGCTTGCCACTCAGGGTATTTGGCTTCTTCTAAGAACCCTGCATCAAGCTGTTTCTTAACTTCTTCCTTGATTTTTAGTAACATATTCGGCTTCATCCTTCTCAATTTTTGTTGGGTCGGTTTTCAATCTGATCTGATAGGCAACTGATGCATTGCAACTTTTGGATCTAAACCTGGCATATCTTGGTAAGACCATGCGAACACATCCACATATTCCTTCAATAAATCTATCAGCTCCCGTCTGTCCTTTTCCAACAAAGTAGTACCCAATTTTAACTTCCCTAAGCTCTTCTTCTGTACCCAAATTAATCAATTCAGTGAGTTCCTCATGTGACAATATCTGCTTTTCCTCCTGTACTACCAGTCTTAAAAGGTCTGGGGTAAGGCCTGATCCTCAGTGTCTTCATTGTCGGGTTTGTCGGCAAAAACCGGTTTTTCGAAATCGAACCCCGGCTCATCACGAGCATCTTTGCATTCATCATCAGTTGGCCTGAGAAGTAAAGCAACAAAATATATATACCAAAGAAAGAATATATAACTAGTAATAAATGAATGAATGAGAATGAAAAACAAAGATGAAAAATATATGAATAAAACTTTTGGAGTGTATTTCATTTCATTACTTTAAGAAAATGGTGAACATAAGATAGTTTGATATTTTGTAAGGAAAATCAGAACATGGTATTGTCATAGACATTCTTGAGATGGTATTAGTACTTAAGATAAAAGATTATTACATTTCTGAATCATCAACAAAGAAAGCTCTCTCATATTCCACCCAAATGTTCAGAATTTTTCCGGGAGCTAGCTCACGAATCCAGGGGCAATCATCTTTTTCCCGAGTGTCATTAGTAACAACATTGATGTCCAGATTCTGCAGTTTCTTCCTAATCTCCGGCTCCTCTGATCCAGCACTGTTGACCCAACCGGCTGACTTGAAAGTCGCAAACAAAGGCGGGAACTTCATCTTTTCTTCTTCTACCCTGTGTCCCATCCTTGCCAGCCTCCTCTTCTTCAATCTTTTTTCAGCTTCTGCCCAATCCTTTGCCGTTGGCCTGAATCCCAATCCAAAAGGGCCCTCATGTGTAGGAACTTCAATGACCTGTGTGATCCCCTTCAAATCCATTCCCAAACCTTTCCCTTCTTCGAACCCCTTTCTCATCATGAACCTGACACTCATAACAGAGTAGTCCATCATGCTCTTCGGAATAACTTCAGCAACTTCAAAAGTACTGAAGGAACATTCATATGACCCTTCGGGAGGTTCAACATAGGAAAATCCAGCGGTGCTTGCTACTACATAGTCTTCTTCTCCTTTCACCTCAATGAATTTTTCTGGGGTAAGGAATTTCACTACCTGATGCAAGGTAGATGGAACCGCCCCTGCCTGATGTATCCATGGCCTTCCTAGTAAGCATGAGTAGGACGGATGTTGTATATCAAGTACCTGAAACATTAAGGGAAATGGCACACCTCCCACCTCGATAATGATCCCCACTTCTCCTATAACGCTTCTCCTAGTGCCATCAAAGGCTTTTACAATTAGATGATTGGTTTGAATGCAGGCCTCATCTACTGGCAATCTCTTCAACATTTTGAGGGGTAGGATGTTCAGAGCTGACCCATTGTCAATCAGGACATTTCCCATGCTCACATTTTGGCACCAAACTGTGATATGCAAGGCTTTCACACTGTTCCTCATTCCTTTTGGGATATTCTTTTCTGCAAAGGTGATGAACCCGTGTGCAGATATGTTACCCGCTATGTGATCCAAGTCAGCGACATTGATGTTTTGAGACACATAGGTCTGATTCAATACCTTCAACAGTGCCTTTCGGTGTGCTTCAGAATTCAATGATAGGCTAAGAATGGAGATCCTAGCAGGCAACCTATTCAATTGTTAGATTACTCGGTATTCACTCTGCTTAATGATCTTTAAAAATTCACATTCTTCATGTTCTGACACTGGCTTCTCAACAACTTCCTCTTCTCTGGGCCTGATTGCTTCCCCTGATTCCCTTACACTGGCTTCTGGAGCCACGATTTCCTCCCTCCTTGTTTGGGCTGACTCTGTCATTTCAGGTGAGTACACCCTTCCTCTTCTGGTCATTCTGCCAACACCTGTCACATTAGCCGAACTGCCTTCCCAGATGATGTAGTCATACCGAAATCATACTTCCATTGCACTTGGTGGCTATCTGTATAAGGAAATGGTTGTGGGGGTCTCACAACTACAGACGCTACTAGCTTTTGCATATGGGCTGGCAAAACTGTTGGTGGCCTCGGCACAAAAGGTTGAGACGAACTCGTGGGCGGAGCTGGTACAAAGGGCTGAGGTTTAATCTTAGGCGGGGCTGGTACAAAAGGTTACACGTGCTCTTCGATGATAACACCGACCTCCTCTTCTTTGCTCTTTTTATATAGAATTCTATTATTCCTTCATCCATCAAGCTCTGAACCTTCTCTTTGAAATTGCAACATTCCTGAATCCCATGCCCCAAACCATGATACAGACATACTTCATTTATCTTTTCTTCCCCGAACTCCCCTGGACTATCATTTCTGTCTTCATTAAAGCTTCTCGAACTCCCCGAACTTCCCCGAACTCCCCTCGATACACTGTAGCCATTGAAGTAACCACTTCCTGGATTCGACTTTTAGCAGTCTCACCCTCGCTGATCATTCCTACTTGATTCTTACAATGATTGGGTAATGGATGGGCGGGGGTTGCATTTGCAAAGCTCAACTTCCCTGTTTTCACCAATTCCTGTACTACATACTTTAATCTTAAACAATCTTCAGTAGTATGCCCCTCGGATCCCGAATGGTAGTCGCAGTGAGCGCTAGTATCATACCATTGTGGTCTTGGGTGTCGCAGAGGATTGGAGTAAGGTATCCTTTCTAGTAACCCTTGTTGCAGTAGTTGAGGCAAAAGCTCGGTATAGGTGTATAGTATATGGTCAATTGGGACTCTTTCCTTTATCGGGTCTTTCCTTCTCGGCCAATTTGCTGAGTTTCCCTGTTGAATTGCTGGGAGTGTGCTAGGACGTTGGTTCTGAGGTCTTGGTTGGAAAGGTGCTCCTCCAATAACACTGACATTCTCAGGGTATTGGGTATGGTTAGGGCTTGTCTGATACTGAAGGTAGTAACCCCGAGGCCGATACGAATAATTGTACCCATAATTCCCGGCTGGGCAAGGATAGTACTACTGTCCTTGATTTCTGGGTCTAAAATCCGCTTGTCCTACTGAGTGTATCTCCCATTCCTTCTTCTTATACACTTTTCTAGCATGATCCCCTACCTCGTCTAGATACCCCATTTTAATTGCCGCCTCCATGGCTTCTCCAATTACTATCAAGCTCGAAAATGATTCTGTGATCTTTGGGAGTAATGCCTTGAAGTACTCTTTTGGCAAGGTTCTCAGAAATAAGGAATTTACCTCTCTCTTAGGTAGTGAGGGAATCAACATGGCTACCTCCGTAAAACGTAGACCATAAGCTATTAGCGATTCGTCTAGCCTTCTTGACATATTTGTCAGCGTATCTCTAGTGGGAGCCAAATCCATCAGATATCTAAAATGTGCCAGAAAGGCCTTGGTCATGTCACTCCAGCTTTCAATACTTCTTGGGTCCAGCTGATTGTACCATGTGATTGCTGACCCGGTCAAACTGAACATAAAGCTGTACATTAGAAACTTATCATCAGTTGAAAAAGGTACCATCTGGTTATGGAAACTAAGCACGTGATCTCTAGGGTTCTTCGTTCCGTCATATTTCTCAAATTCCGGCATTTTTAATTTTGGAGGGATGACTACCCCTCTGGCCAAGGCAGTATTTCCAATACTAGGGATCCCATAATCTTGGACTCCGTCCACACCTTTCAACCTATCCTCTATTCTGCCTTCAATCTTCTGCCAAAGTTTTCTTCTTCAACCCCTTTCAAACTGTCTTCTTTTGTCAGATTAATAGGCTTAGTTGCAGCCTTCCCCGGCTGATTCAAATAAGAGTAGTCCTGTGGCAAGGATACAGATGACATACCAACCCCGGTATAAAGCCCTGGGCGGGGAGTGTAGAAGGTCCCATCTGGCCTTCCTGATAGCGATGAAAAATCAAACTGCCCGCTGGATGTCAGAGGATCAGAGACAAAAGGCCTATTTGCCATTCCTGATAGCGGTGGGAAAACGAATTGTGTTCCGCCAGATGCGAAAGGATTAACATTCTCAGTTGCTACTCTAGTCAAGCCCGAACTCACTCCAGTCAATCTCTTGCTGGCTCTAAACATCCCCCCCGTCGGGTCCTCCATATTTTGAGTTTCATGTACCAGATTTTTCCCTTTCATCAATTGCATTAACATTCCTTTCATTTGCTCCATTTGAGCATTTGTAGCTTCTTCTCGGCGCTTCGCCTCTTCATCTCGGCGGGCCATTTCTTCTTTCAATCGCTGAATTTCCGCAGACTGTTCGTCCATCTTTCTAGTTTTAGACCTGGTAACGTACTGTCAAATCTGCTGATGTTCTTTTCTAGGTGGAGCTATCTTTTAACACTTCTTCGCCCTGATTTAAAACCAACCATTAAGATTGTTATTATCTTTGCTAACAAGTATTATTAATTGGTTTAATCAATGTCGTTATTATGCTACTATAAGCATGATGCATGAATGTGGGAATGCAAGAATCTAGATTGCCATATAACTGAAATAAAAGAAACTTAGATTAGAAGATAAGAGCTTAGTACAAATTGTCTCTTGATAAAATCCGAACAAAGTTTTAGTACACTATCACTATTTCCTTATCATGTTTCTTAATAAATACATTCAAGCAATCCAGCACATTTTGCAGGCAGTTAGCCAACTTCTGTCTATAGGGGCCGGTAGGAAAGACTGCGCCAATGACTCCCTCCACCTGTTTCTTCAGCTCTCTGGCCATTTCCACCTCCTCGCCGATTTCAGCTAGCGCATCACTCAGGTTGTCATCACATTCCTCCCATGACCTAACCATATTGGAGATTTTGTACCCTGCCAGTAGAAGATGTTTTCCGAGAAACTGTATATAGGCCTTGTGCTGCATTAACTTCCTCAAATGGTCCTCCTCCGCCTTCTCCATCAGCTTCTCATGCCTTTTTGCCTCTTTTCCTAGGACTTCCATCCAGTACTTTTCTAGACTCGCTAATTTGTTTTGGGCCTTTTGAACTTCTTTTTGTAGAGCGACCATTTCTTTTCTCGTCCTACCTACGTCGCCCTCTAGTCTTAGTTCCCGTTTTTTCGCCCTGGCTCGAGACTTTCTCAGATGTTCAATCCTAGCAGATGCCTTGACATTCTCCGCTGCCAAAATCCGGTTCTTTTCTATTTCCTCAGCTAGATTAGCCTTTGCTTGGTCCCTTTCAATTTTCATGCGCTCTACTTCTTCCTCCAGGCCCTCAGCTTTCTCTTTCCAATTCCTTACTCGATCTCTTTCGTCAGTCATAGTTATCCTTCTCTTTGTGGAAAGTTTGCACCACTCATGCAATTCAACATTGGTATCTCTGGTCTTGTATGCATTCAACTGTACGAACTCGAACTTTTCTACCACTTCATCATGCTCTTCTGCCATTCATCCTTTTCATTTTTCATTTTCCCCTATTCATCAGACATTTTGAAAATGAAATTGGATGCATCGTCGATCTCCTTCTGCAACCGGGCTTCCTCTGCCTCATGCTTTGCCATTATCTCTCTCATCTCTGTACCATTTATGAACCGCTCGTTTTCATACCTTAAATGGGTTAACTCATCTCTTGCGTCCTCCCCTCTCGGGTACTGGAGATCTTTGGGTGGTGGGAGGAACATATCCTTTATCCTGTCCCTATGCCACTCTTTGTATTCCGGGGAAGCGTTTGGCGTACCAGAGAATTCTAAGGTCAACCTTTTGGCCTGAAGATGTGATCGTCTCCATTCTTGGGCAATGATTCTTGCTCTATCTATTTCCTCCTTTGTATCGAAAGAGAATTCTAAGTCCTTGAGCCCATGGGTAGCCGGGATGAACTGATCAATCCTGTATTGCCTCAACACTAATATTGGGGAGTAAGTGATTGTTCCCCATAAAACCATCAAGAATACCCAAGGTTCGTTGTTGAACTTGCAATACGGTCTATACTTGCTTCCTAACCACGGAGCTCTCCACAAAACCTTTTCCTCGGTACAATGCCTGAACCACTCTACCCATTCTCGTTTCGTTCTCTCAGGCCACTAGACCCTATTAAAGGCTAAATGTGCCATTCAGGATATAACGTTTGACAAAAAATGCAATCTAGGATATAACGTTACGACTTGTGTCAATTTAGGATATAACGTTATCGAGACGGGTCAAATCAGGATAAAATCAGACGACATCGTTTGTTGAAATAGCACGCGTCAAAAAATCGTGTGGGGCTGTCCACATGGAATATAAGTAGCCACGTGGCATATGAAAATAAAATAAAATAAAAACTTTTTATTTTTTAAAAAATAAAAAAATATGAAAATATCAAACGACATAGTTTAGTTTTGTATAGGTATATAATTTTTTATTTTATAGTAAAGATAATATTATATATATACTAAATAAAATCGGGGAAAAAAAAGCTTTTGGCTTTTTTTTTTCTTTTTGAAACCGAAAAGATTTAACCTTTTATTTTGACCTAATTCTATTAACCCTAAATTAATTCCAACTAAACCCAAATTCTTAAATCTCTCTTCGTTCAATACTTGAATCTTCCAAATCCTTTCATTTTCGTCTTCCTTCTCCCCTCTATTATTTCCTTTCTTTCCTTTATTTCCTTTGTTATTTCCTTGCTTCCCAAAATCGACTCATCGAAGGAGCTCTTGATGAGGGCATTTTTTTTCTGGGTTGTAGTGGGTAGAGAAATTAACGGCAACAGAGGATTGGAGATCTCGCGAGTTTGTTGTTTTTATCAAAGGAGAGCTTGAGCTTGGCAAGGTTGTCAATTACAAAGACATCTTGAGGGATGGTCTATGGGAGAGCAAATAGAGAGAAGGGTTGGGCTTAGCAGGAGGTAGTCAAGGAAGCTATGTTGCTCAAGCGACGGCGGCGAGAGTGAAGGGATTAGGTAATTGGGATTCCAAGGAGATGGTTCCAACATTGTTGTCTGTTGGTGATTTTTTTTTGTCCCAAATTTATTGCAAATTATTTGAGAAGATCTATGTTAAGAAAATTATTTGATTTTCATGTTATGCATTTGGCAGACAAAAAGATTTGGAATTAATGGTAAAATTTCTTGTTTAAATCAAATTCATGTTTCAATTTTGATACATGGTTGTATTATTTTTTCTTTCTGGGTAAATGAGAATAGAAAGGATGTGAGAAAAGTTGATGACAAGGCAGGAGCCATCACTGACATATGTTATTTTTTTGGGATTTTTTCTCACTTGTCTGGTTTCAAATTTTTTTTGTGAATTTAACGTCTTGTTTTAGGAATCGGTTTTGGGTGCTAAGTTTTTCTTATTTCTCTTTTTTACTTTTCAACTTTCTTTAATCTATCAAGGTCTATTTCCAGAAAAAATTTTTAAAAAAGTTTGGCCAAGATACTTTTCTTAGATCTAGGAATTTGAAGTTAAGTCTCGATTTAGAGAGGTTGGAGTCTGAGGATCAAATATCCTATAGTTTGGAAAGCCATTTTTGCTAAGTTGAGAATTCCAGTTTGGAAAGCCATTTTTGCTAAGTTGAGAATTCCAGCACAGTGGCTCGCGTGGCTCATCTATCGGTCGGATTCTGCATTTGGTTTAATAAGAAGAAGAAGAAGATGATGAAGAAGAAGAAACCCTAATGTAATTTGCTTAGGAGAGAAAGAAAGCCCAAAACTTAATGGTTTTTTTGTTTTTTAATTTCAACTTATTTTAAAAAATATCAGAATTTCCACGTTGGCAGCTTAGTCATCATGTCTGAGCACGTATTCTTCACGCACAACAACTGAGGGTAATTTTATCCTAAATTGATACAACCCGATAACGTTATATCCTAAATTGACACAAGTCGTAACGTTATATCCTGGATTGCATTTTTTGTCAAACGTTATATCCTGAATTGTGCATTTAGCCCCTATTAAATACTGGCAACGGCCTTCCTCCATCTTCATTCTTTATATAAAACCGGGGAAGCCCTCCCTTCGAAGGCTTAAGGTGACTCTCAAACCATGCACAAAGTAGCTGTGAGCATCGTCTCATTTGCCCTCTACCTGTTCTCCTACAGTAACTCAATGACCGAAAGGTTCAGCTAGTATGGTTGGTATTGGGTTTCTACCATTTTCCAATTGCTCAAAGAGGTCCACTACTGCTTCATCAATTACTCCTCTACTTTTCGGAAACAACACTAATCCATAAATTAGTAAAGCCACTGCTCTCAATCCTCTCTCGTGGTCCAAATGATTACCCGCCCATCTTAGAAGGAAATCAACCTTAAATCCCCTGGAGTTGGGATTCAACTTCTTAAGCTCTCTGAGTTGTTCACCCCATGTCTGACTCTTTATCCCGGTTATTTCTGTCATTTTCTTCTGCACCTGAGTCTGGAAATTCCTCCAATAAACCCTGCCAAGGTCTCCAACCGGCACTTTAAGCAAATCCAAGTACTCTTCTTCAGTTGGAACCATGTGTATTTCCCCAAACACAAAACAACGGTAACTTGAATCCCATGAGTACAACATCACCTTGACTAAATGGTGGTCCACCTTGATATACAGTAAATCAGCAATATCCCCATATCTTGCCCTAAAAGCATCTTTGTCCTTTAGTTGCTCCCATAAATTCCTTAACTGGATCAGATCATTTTCTTGTGTATCAATGTAAGCCTCATTTGGTAATTCTGATTTTAAAACCCTCAACTAGGCAATCCCCCCCCAATCATCTGTCTCCTCTGAATTTCTTCCCTCAACTCTTCTCCTGACTGTTCCCACTCTTGAATGTCTTCAGATCATGGGTGCTTTTCCCTTATCCATTTCTAGTTTCTTTTACTCCTTAGTTATATGGCAACCACCTAAAATGAATGTATGGAAGGGAGAAAAGATGGACAGAAAGAGAAACAAAACAAAAAGCAAAAGGTCAGTAACGTAAAAATGAAAGTAAACATCAAAGGGTAATTTTAATTTTAAAAGAAGTGGACAAGCCCCCTTTTATTTTTCAAAATTCTATTTTTCCGAAAAACTCAAAGGACAAAAATGCCCTTGGGGTGGAAGGTCTGCTTATCGTGGGTAAAATCATTACCCGCTCTACGGTCTACCATTTTCCAGTAATATAAAGATAAAAGTAAGAATTGTTCCTTCATGTGGCTAGACTCAATCTCACGGGTTTGGCACTAACTAGCTAGGCTGGATCCACTCACTTATATGCTTGGTTAGGCTTGACACGTTCTAAAGATTCCCAGATTGTCCAAACTGTGTGCCATATTTGGGCTAGTAAGGACCCCAATCTCTAACCCTGTTACAGGCTCCGAATGAGACGGGTTCAATCTGAGTGGAAGTATTTGGCACGACCCATACGGGGACAAGAATGCCCCTCGAGAGTTTTCTACTTTACCCCCGAAACTAAAAGGCAGGGCCCAGGTATAGGGCTTATGTCATGCAATGCAAAGTGAGTGTGTGGAAGGAACAAAATTTACCTTTATACTAAAGCTACCCCACTAATACAAAACATGCTAATTACCCCACAAATAAGACAAAAAGATAATTAGGCACAAATAAATATATGCAAAAATTAAACAAAGCGATTAAGCATAAAGAAACAAAATGCAACCAATTATGAATTTCTTGTTTAATGTTAGACTCAAACTCAGCCTGACTCTCTAACTTAATTCCCCAGTGGAGTCGCCAAGCTGTCGCAACGTGCGGTTCCGGGGTTCCGAACCCTACTGTTTAACGACTTAAGGGAGGAAACCAAGCCTGGCCTAAAGGAGTCGCCACTAATCTTTTTTAACCTAGGTGTGATTAGCCACCTACTGATTATTAGACCTAATGTATCACTAGCTTGGTGACAGACACATTAAGTCTAATACTATGGTCTACGACCCAAAATCTAAGTCCAGGAGTCGGTTACGTGTGGGGAAGGATTAGCACCCCCACAACGCCCGTCAATATGACGGTAATGAAAGTCTAACGCTAATCTAAAGAGAATTCAAAATTGGTTGCTTTTAATCTTAAGTACTTAATCTTAATCTTTTTGTATTTTCTTAAGTTTTAAAACCTTTTATTTCCTAAAACATGAAAACATGACAAAGCTTGCCCTTTGACCGAAAGAGCATTTTTGGAAAGTAGAATAAACTGAAGTGCAAAAATGATGAAACTGACCTTTTCACCGAAAGGGTATTTTTGGAAATCAAAAGTAAACACAAGCTCAAGAATGACAGAATTGACCCTTCGACCGAAAGGGTATTCTTTGGAAAGAGAGACTAGACTTGAATGCAAAAAGATGAAACCGACCCTTTGACCGAAAGGGTATTTTTGGAAATGAAAATACTAAACTTGGATGAAAAAAGACAAAATCGACCCTTTGACCGAAAGGGTATTTCTGGAAATGAAAATACTAAACTTGGATGCAAAAAGACAAAATCGACCCTTTGATCGAAAGGGTATTTCAAGAAATGAAAATACTAAACTTGGATGCAAAAAGACAAAATCGACCCTTTGACCGAAAAGGTATTTCTGGAAATGAAAATACTAAACTTGGATGCAAACAGACAAAATCGACCCTTTGACCGAAAGGGTATTTTTGGAAATGAAAATACTAAACTTGGATGCAAAAAGATAAAATCGACCTTTTGATCGAAAAGGGTATTTTTGGAAATGAAAATACTAAACTTGGATGCAAAAAGACGAAATCGATCCTTTGACCGAAAGGGTATTACTGGAAAGAGAAAATAAAACTTTACTTTTTTTTTTTATCTTTTCTCAATTTTTGAATTTTCTGAGTTTTTCTTTAATTAATTAACTGGACCATACTTAACTTAATTTCAAATTAGAGTGGGTCCTCTAGACATGATGCAAATGATGCATGGACCGTCAACTTATTAAGAGAGCAGAACATTTAACCGGGGCCACTCTATGAACCCACTAACCCGGTCTCCGGGGCGGTTTATAGAACGGACCCGACCTAGGAAATCCCATAGAGGGGTATTCCATTTTCGGACTAAATGCTCATCTCCTTCACCGTGAAACTCATATAACATTTAATGACGAGATGAATGATTAACCATTTTGTAAAAATGACGTTTAATCGGGGCCAACTCATAAATCCACTAACTCGGTCTCCGGGGCGATTTGCAAGGCGATCCTGACCTAGGAAATCCCATGGAAGGGTATTCCATCTTCGGAATAAACGACCACTTTACAAAGTAGTTAACTACAGATAATGCATGCTTTACTGGTGATTTTCTCTAGTCAATTATCAGAATTTACATAATTAAGAGGAAAGCCTTAAACTTAATCTAAAAATGGAGAAAAACAAATAAATCCCAAATGTAACCCAAACCCACATATATATAGGCAAGCCCTAAGTTACTATTTAAGTATAAGGCCCACAAGGTGAGCTAAAACCTAACTACACATGGCAAAGACCCAACATTTAAAAGCAAAGGCCCAATAAAAATATAACAAGGCAAAACCCAAATAAATCAACAAGTTAACAAAGCCCAAGGCCCAATTTAAAAGCCCAAAGGAAGTTTAAAGAAGCCCAATCCCATTCAACCCAATCTTGATTTCTAATTAATTTAAAAAAAATCATTCTTATTCCTTATTTCCCAAATATTTACCTAACAACCTATTGGATTTTAGCTAAATTATTCTAAAAGAAAATGATTTAACTAAATTTTCTAATTAACTTAACTTCTCCAAAAATCCAACCTTAATTAATAATTAATAAGGTTACCAAATATCTTCACCATTTATGCAAAGATTCCATTTTTATTATCAAAGTTCACAAAAATTTAAACATATTTGCCTAAAGTCCTATCAAGTTTTTTTTTTTTGTTGTACTAAATATTATATTTTGGTCACTATTACCTCTAGAGATTCCAATCTTATCAATATCCTAGTCCATATTGGCTTAAAAAAATGACAAAACTAAGTCTTAATCTTCCAAGATCTAAGCTAAAAAAAACCTTTATTCTATATATTTATCAAGAATTAATTTTTTAACTATATTTAATCAAATAAATAAATGGACTGCATAATAATTAAAAGAGAGTATCATATTATATAACTTAATCATGTTAAAATCACTAGATCTAAAATACAACTGACCAACACATAAGCATAGTCAAATAAATAACTAAATAAAAAAAAAAACAAAAAGAACAAACCTATCTTCTTCTTTCGTTTCCCAGCCTCTTTCCCTTCCTTTACAACGCCTCCCTTCCCTCTTCAAAGTCTCAGCGCTTCTATCTCCACCGCAGCCACGACCTCCGACCAATCACCGAATAGAAACCCCAAAGCTCGCAACTTTCACCCCAACTCTCAAAGCCCGATCCAAAAAGACCCTGAACCCAACGCCAAAAGCCAATTGCCGATGAGAAAAGACTACGACCCGATCGGAACCCATCGCCAAACACTAAGATTTCAGCCCTTTCCGATGAGTCTCGATGCTACCCTCAATAAATATGGCTCAAGATGAAAACTTTCCAAAGAGTACCACTACGATTGGCTCAAATCCTACCGATGAAGGATGAATAGAGCGAACCAAGGACTGCCCGAGCGAACCTAGCCCTAGACTCACCAAAACATGACAAAGGTAACTTTTTCTTGCTAATTTCTTGACTCTCTTTCTGATCGAGCTAAATTAGACCCTATTTTTATGGCTATTTTGTTATGTTTTTGGACCCATTTATGCTTAAATATATGCTATTTTGTTAATATTTGTGTTTTGAGTTCTTAAGTGATGTGAAATTGAGAAATTGTTGTTTTTCACTACTTTTGGAGCTATTTTGATGACTTTTTACACAGATTTGAGCAAAGTAATTTTGAGCATAGATTTGGAGATTCGAAGTTCGTGTTTGAAGATCATTTGAAGATAATTTGAAGATTTGAAGACTTTCGAAGAATTATTTCAAGAGCAAGAATTGAAGATTGGAGCCTTAATTGAAAACAAGCCATGGATAAGCCCTTCAAACTTAGGTATTTTTGGATATTTTATATGGGAAAATACTCAGCCCATATAAGGTAATAATTGGAATTAAAATCCCAATTAATGACTCCATATCCAAGAAAATATCCAAATCCCGTAGATTCCCGCTTCTAGTCTTAATAGGATTAGGATTCAGCGCAGTTTTGGTAGAAAAATCATAACTTTCTACTCAAACCTCCGTTTGAAGCCCATGAGTACTTGTTAGAAAGCTAACTCCAAGATCTACAACTTTCCTTTGAAGTTCAAGACCCAGTTCTGCCGTTTTCAAGCCCAAAAATGCCGTCGAAGACCCTGCACGAATTCAGGATTTTTTCAGGATCCTATTTTAACTTGGATTCTACTCTAGGAAGACTTTTAATCTAACTTGGAGTCTAAGTTAGACCCAAAACCGACTTAGACCTCTTTCCAAGTTAGGATTGGAATTCCTAGGGTTATTTCCACTATAAATAGCCACCTCCTGTAACACAAATCACACACCAACATCTACATACCTTCACATAATTCTCTTTAGATTTATTTTTTAGTTTTCATCTAGTTTAGGCAAGGGTGCCACCACCCCCTATAGCCATAGGGAAGTGCGACATACCTAGTATTTTATCAAGGAGATTTCGCCCCTTCTAGTTCTGTAAGTACTCTTATGCCGCTCATGGATTTTCTCAAATCCATGAGTAGCTAAATTCTTATACTTCTAATCCTTTGGTGAATTCAATCAATTGATATGGTGAGATTTCTATGCTTATAATTTAGTATTTTATTTTTGATAGATAGCATGTTAAATTCTGTTTTATTCCATGACCTTGATTTTTATTGGTTTATGCGGCCGATAAATTGATACCTTGATTGTTTGGTAGCAAGTTGATGACGTTTAATAGACGCTCAATTGGGTTTGCATGCCAGTGATCAGATTTTATCAGATTGTTATATGCTTTTATTTATTAAGAATGTGTGAAAGAACTAATTAAATAGTTGATCTTAATGCTTTGTTGCTTGGTGAATCTTTAAGCCTTAACCGGTAATTGATTTGTTAAGTTAACAATAGTGGTAATTTAAGTCTTAACCGGTAATCTTATCTAAATAGCATGTTAGGTTTTTCCTAGACCAGTTATCATCAAGGATTTAATATTGAATTCATCTTTTAAATCAATGACACATATTTAATTTGATTATTTTCTACCATTGGAGAAGAAGTATGCTTTAATTATTGTTTTCTTTCTTATTTGCCATAGATCTAGATTTAATTTACTTTGCTTTGTTTTCTAGTTTAGTTATTTTCTTCTTAATTATTCTTAACCCTCTGCATTCTGTGTTTTGTTTTGAGAGATTTTAAGGATTGAATTTTCGGACAAAGTCTACACCCTTCTATGTGGGATCGACCTCTACTTGCCATATCTACTATATTTAGGATTTTGTGGGGAATTTATTTTTATAATTGCTGACGACCGATCACTTTCCCTTAATTTCAGTATATTTTTGGTGTTTTCTGAAAATATTGACTAGAACCCTAGGTTTTTTTAAAAAACCCTCGTTTTTTGGTTGCTAAAACCCTAGGATAGGAACCCTCAAATCTCGAAAAATGTGCCCCCTCCCCTCTGTTGATAATGGCATTTATATAGCTCCTCCACCTAAAACTCCCACCGTAGATTAGGTTTCCATCTCACGGTCCTCCAATTTCTGTTTTTGTGTATTGGCTTTTTATTAATTCTTCTTGTCTCCATATGCAGGTTGGCATTGTACGATGGAACCGTGTGAAGGAACACACGGTTTTTGCCCTTTTTGTCTTGTTCTGACTTGCCTCAGCATAGCTTTCTCTCACGTGCCTCCTCTTTTTAGTGTCTGCATTGTTGAGTTGGCAATTTTATAGCTTACTTGGAGCCAATCATGAGCTGCCAACAGGTACAAATTCTCCTCTCTGACTTTTCCTTGGTATAGCTATCGGTTTAACTGTTTTATTTTGCTTGTATGAGCGTGCTGAATTTGGGTATCCTGTAACCTGCTTGATCTGTGATTAAGCATGGTGACCTTTAAAGCTTCCCTTTACTGTTTGTGTTCACTGGTGCCGTGATTGAATGATCATGTAAACTTGGTACTTGCTCGACTGTTTTGGTAGATGAATTCGATGGCCAAGTGTGTTGTTCGGCCTGCTCTAATTTGATGGGATTGTAAGCTTGGATATAAGTAGTTTGCTGTCTTGATTCTGCTTTGAGTCTTGCTGCACTTGTAATTGAATTTTGCTTGCTTTATTCCTATGCTTGTGTGTTTTGTTCTCACTTCCTATTGTGTTGTGTGACTGTCCCTGAACCTTGTTGTCACTACTCTTAATACCATGCTATGTTTGCCATTTTGATGATGAATTCCGGCTTAATCGAACTGCTCTCAAAATTCCATTTCTTTCTATGTATGTTTTGTTTTAGCTTCTCACTGAATTGAGTCTTTAAGCGTGGAGCATTTTGTTGCTTGATTGCCCTTATGATCCATTGAACTTTCCCAAAGCATGCAACTATAGTGCTAAATTGGATGACAAAGATGCCTTGATGAATGGGATTTGTTGCTGTAATGCAGGTGTTTAATAATGCTGGAAATTTGGTTAGATGCTAAGAATGAATGAATGCAATGCATGCTGTTTTGTTTATTGAAAAATGCTGCTAAACGGTGATGAAAAATGGTAATAATAATGTTTGAATGCTTAGTTTTTTGGTGTTTGAGTGCTAATCATGCCTAAATGAAATGATAAAATGTTTATATGCTATGGAATATATGCAGTGCAGGAGACCTGTGAAATGCTATGTGGTGGGATTTGGATGGAGCTGTAATTGGGTGCAAGCAGGACATTGGCTAAAGTTTTGCTTCACTCCCGCAGCTAGCAAGAGAAAAAGCCATGGTCAATTAAACTATGAAGGGAGCCATACCAAAGGGAAGAGTTCAGACTTTGAACTTTAAAAGGACTCAGCCAAGGAAGAAAAATGAGGGAATTGATTAAAGCAAAAGGGCATGCGATCTCCAATTAGACTTGGGGTTATTTTATTTTTTGTATTCTCAATTTCCATGTGTGTTTTTTTGTATTTTATTTTTAACTATAGAATTTGTACTCTATTACTCTAATGAAAGAAATGGTGGGAAAGACCACATGATTCCTAATTTTAAATCCTAATTTTGATGGATGAAATGAAAGAAAAGAAACAGACTCCTTTAATTGGTTATTGCCTGAATGGAAGCCCCAAAGCTAAGAGCATCTAATAAAATCCAAGGCCCAAGATGATAACAAGCCCAAAGCTAAATTTACCCAATTAAAGTCCTAAAAGCCTAAAATGATAACAAAATAAACCCAAAAACCAAAAGGAATAACAAAAAGTATTGGCCAAATTTAGAAAAGAGAGCTTCATTACCTAGATGTCCAAAATGCAATGTAAAGACTTATCAATATGCAAAATGCAATCTAATAAGACAATGTAGGACAATGCAATGGTAACACTAAAAATGGGAAATATATATTATTATCATTTTTGAGCTTTTTCTTTTGGATTTTGAATGTAGTCTACTAAAACCTAAATGCTAATTTAAGCTAGTAATGAATTAAAAATGACTAAAGTGCCCCTGGTGCAAAAATGACCAAAATGGCCTTGGGTGACTTCTAATGCAGATTAATGAGCGATTCAGTTTTATTCGAAGGATACGGGCGAAATTAGGGTGTCTACAATTTGCACAAACATTTTCATTGCACTCTTACATTTTGGATTTTGGCACTTCTGTGTGCCATGGTTAGTACTATTATTATCTATTCTCCTCCCTCTTTCTTTAATGGCACTGGATGTGCCTTTGGATTCTAATGTGAAAATTTTTTTCCTAGTAGGTGCTATGATTATGGAGCTGAGCTTCCTATCTAGTGGATTTTTGCACAATATTGTTGCTACTTTCTACTCTGTTTTGCAGGATATTCAAACCCTTTTGTTGATTATGACAAAAAGGGGGAGAAAATATACAACTTGAAAAGAATTGTTAGTTGCTTGAGTTAGTCAGAATAATGCATGCCTGCGCGTTATTGGGAATAATTTTCAGCATGTGACCAGCATGGCATAAAGGAAACTTTATGACATGCGGGTTGGGATCATAGGGGTTGATGAATTGACTGCTCAAAGGGGGAGCCTAATGCACTCAACAACTGATATTAGAGTCTACAAGAAAAATCTTACAATTGGTATCAGTATCTCTATCTCACTCCCTCTAGCATTTAGTGGGACTAATATTTCTATAATTTTTGATGCCACTAACTGCTTTATTTAATATGATTCTTGAGTTATATTCTATCTCACCTTATTTTATGCTCTGATGTGACTAAGTAGTTCACAGTGTTCTGATGCCTTTAACTACTTAATGTATCAACTTTTATGAGATAGATATTACTGATTGATTACTGTCCCTTATTTGTGTTAATCCTTTTGCTCTGATGACTTTATTTCCGCTTTAACACCTTTTACTCTAATCAATCTCACATGCTCTGAAGCTCTTCTGCTTAGACCAATTGCTTATGAAATTAGTGCATACATACAGGGGGAGCTTGATATGAATCTCTAATTGTATATAATTTTTTACTTATGGTTCAACACTTTAATTCAAGGAGTGTTTTGTCATTATCAAAAAAGGGGGAGATTGTTAACTCCATGTGTTTTTGATGATAACAAAACATTCTATATTAGTCAAACTAATCAAGGTATCTAGTGTGCAGTGATAAATTGAGTATTATACTTAATGAACTGTTATGCCCAAACCAATCCACATAAAACTCAACATCACAAAAGAAGCATGCTATAATCAAATCCCTCACGGAAAGCACAAGGCAGGAGAGGTTGAAGAAGACTTAGTTCAACATATCAATTTGAAGTTAAACATTAGTGGGACTAACGCCAATAGCAGCGGAAGTTTGGAATGCACAAGTCAATATAAAGAAGGCAATCAGTTGGAGCAAAAATTAGTGCCACCAATTGGAAGCACATTTTAGTGGGACTAATGAAGATCGTCAGCTTGACAAACAGCTTTTTGTCAGCGCCAGAAAAAAACAAAATATCGGTTAAAATATTCAAACGGTCACATCAACAGCTAGCATTGGTAGATTTGTATTTAAGGCGAAAAATGACCGTTGGGAGGTAGATTTGAGTATTCAAGAAGGCTAAACAAAGCATTAACTCTCAAGAATCTCTACCAAGCCGTACTACACTCTTTTCTCTTGTATTTGCTTGGTTTTGCAAGATTGTTCTTAATTCTTTTCTTTGTAAATCTTGCCCAAAACTCACTTTGTGTACTTAGATAAGTTAGGATCATTTTACACACTTTAAACATAATTTCCTTTGGTTGTAATTAGTGCGGGGAGCACTTGTTCGAGCTTGGTGAAGCTCGGGTTGTATTTCAATCTTGAGTGAAACCTGGTTTGTATAACGCATTGATGTAGTCCCGTAACTACATCGGATTAGTGGATTGGTTCAAATCTTTGGTTGGAAGAGTCAAGGCAGAGGACGTAGGTCAAAAGGACTGAACCTCTATAAATCATCGTGCAAAGCTAAGATCCATCTAATTCTTTTTAGTTACTGTCCTTAAAGTCTTTATTGCTTGCCATTACTTCTCTCCTACTCACTCTGATTATATTCAACATCTGTTCATTCATTATCTCTGTCACATCCATTTATTGCATATTTGATTTCTTTGTCTTGTCTTGAGCTTTACTGCTCCCACTATTTAGTCTGTGTAATCTGGTCTCCCTAACACTCTGTCTTGCAGAAGTGTTAGTTGGATTTGAAAGAATTTTCAAAGTGTGCTATTTACCCCCCTCTATTACCACATACGACACCAACACAATTTACCCTCAATTGTAAATTGAGATATCAACAAGCCTAGTTGTTAGTTATTCCATACGTTTGTTGCAAAGCTAATCATTGAAATATAGAAGATTCTAGGTGTTTCATATCAAAGACTAATAACATTTGATCTATGAAACTGTTTATACCTCAATTTACAATTGAGGGTAAATTGGTCTTCTCATAATCATAATCAAGATGTGTGGTTAGGATTTAATCAAAATTCCTAAAGAAACTAGGTTTCTGCACCACCCTAGTTCAAATTGAATTAGGAAAGTCTTGTAAGTTAATTGCAAGGGCTGAAATTAATTAATTATTAATTAAATAATAATTATTTTTTGAATAATTATTATTAAATTTCTAGTGCATATCGCTGCTACCCAGTTGAGTGGCACATAGAATCAAATCAGAAGCACTTTCCTTTAATATTGCTGCTTGATAAGGAGGCAAACAAGTAAATAAGGAAAATTGCTTACCATCTGACCATGAGATGAAAAATACCTCATGGACATACATAGCAAGGCCCAAGTCGTCTCCCAGTCAGAGGAGAGGCCGCCCTCTGCCCTGCAGAGAGACATTTTTCTCTTCTTACAGGAAGGAGGCAGAGAGCTAAAGTTTGTCAGCAAGAGAAACATTTGTGCACGTGAGAGAGGCATGAGATTTTCAACCTCACACCTCCTCCATATAATCGACCTACCACAATGGAAAAAACGCCTAGCCTCCTCCCCACCCCGGGAGATGAAATTGCAACTTGTATTTTTCG